>PVIY010015713.1:0-52798 GCA_004026745.1 Myrmecophaga tridactyla | reverse complement strand
GTCACATTGTGACAGCTGTATCATCATTCAGTCATCCTCAAGAAACATGGCTACTGGAACACAGCTCTACATTTTCAAGCAGTTCCCTTCAGCCTCTCCATTACATCTTGAATAACAAGATGATATCTACTTGATGCATAAGAATAACCTCCAGGATAACCTCCCGACTCTGTTTGGAATCTCTCAGCCATTGACACTTTGTCTCATTTCACTCTTCCCCCTTTTGGTCGAGAAGGTTCTCTCAATCCCTTGATGCTAAGTCTCAGCTCATTCTAGGGTTTTTCTCAATCCCTTGATGCTGAGTCTCAACTCATTCCAGGATCTCTGTCCCATGTTGCCAGGATGGTCCACACCCCTGGGAGTCATATCCTGCGTAGAGAGGGGGAGGGTGGTGAGACTGCTCGTGTTGGCTGGAGAGAGAGGCCACATCTGAGCAACAAAAGAGGCTCTCTTGTGGGTGACTCTTAGGCCTAAATTTTAAGTAGACTTGACCTATCCTTTGTGGGGTTAAGTTTCATATGAACAAACCCCAAGACTGGGGCCTCAGCCTATAGCTTTGGTTGTCCACACTGCTTGTGAGAATATCAAGAATTCAACTTGGGAAAGTTGAATTTCTCCCCGTTCTCACCATTCCCTGAAGGGGGCTTTGCAAATACTTCAATTTTCTTTTTTTAAATAGAGATAATAATTCTGTTACTATTTAATTAATTTTACATTATGCTTCTAATTCTTTCAACTTAATATATCACATATTATGACTTAAAACTCTTTCTCCCCCCCAGAAAATTACAGGTTATAACTCATTGGTGGGTTTTATTTTTTTAATGTTAACTACAACATGTTAAAATCAATTTAACATGTTGTAGTTAACATTAAAAAAATAAAGAATAGAAAAGATCAGAATATTCTTTTGATTCCTTATAAAAAACATTGTACTTTTTGTGGTAATTTGTTTTTTGTTTCCCTGACCTCTATGTAAAATGTTTTTGTTTTTGTTTTTAATTTTAACCAGGGGACACAGTCCATAGGTATCATTAGGAATTTTACCCATCAACCCAACTTATATATGTTAGAATTTGACACCCATCTTTTATACTTTCATTTTCTGAATAGATTTATTGGGAGTGGATATATTGGAATTAGGTAAAATGAACTCTATACCTCCAGGTTTTAGCATTGCAGGGAATTCTCCCTTTTAGGGAGTGTAGGCAGTGTTGAGTCTTTCCCACTCAATTTTACTTTGGGGTGCTTTGAACTTTAGGTTGAAGTTCACTTGTTTGGGGTGAATTGTTTCCTTAATAGTTGACCATAATTTTATCAAAAGACAATGATTTGGATCATTGGCATAGTCAGAATTCTGCACTCTTGAGTATAAATTTCAGAAGTTTTCTTCCACTCCCTAATTCTGCCACCCCACCTCAACTATCCATCTGGAAGTCCCTCCTTCCAGCCTTCAAAGTGAGGACAGCCTTTTCTCACAAGCACTGAGGCAGCAGTGAATTCAACCCGTTCTCCAAAATGAAGAAACAACATGCACAAACACTCCAATTTATTGAGATATCTCTATTTAAAGCTTAAGGAATAGGTCCCTTTTATGTGTCATAATTTTTCATATATAGTAACCTTTTCAACGTGGTATTAAAATAACATCTCAGCATGTGTTTTAGAATGTGTTAGGGCTTTTCTTTTGTGTATCAGTCACTTTTGAAGAGTTCACAATGATTTAGGAGAGGAATTCAAATTTTCAGAGCTGAAAGGTTGAATGCTGCAAATGTGTAACAGGAAAGATGAGGAAATGGAGGAATACTAGTATGTCTATTTGCGGGAGGATATGTAAGATGGAGGGTCCACAGCTCTACTTCTTGAAACCATTCATTCTCTCATCTTCCATTTTTTTGAGACTAGTGTGTATCACCTACTCTTCTTAGGTTTAAGACAACCAAAGATGTCTAAGTCTGGGTGTTCGCACAGCTCATGAGGGAGTACCTGTGATCATTGAATAGTAAAGCCACACAGAATATGTGAGCTAGGGCTTTGGAGTCAGAACTATGTTTAAATCATGGCACTTCTATTACTAGTTCCATTACTGGTCTAACTAGTAATTATTTAACTTTCCTAAGCCTTCTTGCTAATTTTTCTCATCTGCAGAGGATATTACTAGTTAGTTACCCTGCGTGGTTTTTATGAGAATTAGAACATATGCATGTATGTCATTGTCTATGTCATTGTTGTTATTGTTTTTATTAAGTGGTTTTAAATTTTTTTTAACTTTTTTTATTGTATAGTATAACATATATACAAAGCAAAGAAATAAAACAGCAATAATTTTCAAAGCACTCTTCAACAGGACAGATTTCAGAGTTTGTCATGGGCAACCATACATCCTGTCATATTTTTCCTTCTAGCTTCTCCAGGATATAGGAGGCTAGAAGGCTTAGATTTTTTTTATCATCACAATCGACTTTTTTCCTTTTCTTTTTTTTGTGAAAAATAACATACATACAAGACAAGCTATAAATTCCAAAGCAGAGCACCTCAGTTAGTTGTAGAACATATTTCAGAGTTTGACATGGGTTACAGTTCCACTATTTTAAATTTTTATTTCTAGCTGTTCTAAAATACTGGAGACTAAAAGAGATATCGATTTAATGATTCAGCATTCATATTTATTTGTTAAATCCTATTTTCTCTGTATAACTCCACCATCACCTTTGATCTTTCCATCCCTTTCTTTAGGGGTGTTTAGACTATGGCCATTCTAAATTTTTCATATTGGAAGGGTCTGTCAGTAATATGGGGTAGGGAGATAGAACTATCTGGTGTTCTGGAGAGGATGGGCTAGGTTTCAAGACTTATCTGGACCAGGGACCAATCTGGAGGTTGTAGGTTTCTGGAAAGTTAATTTAGTGCATGGAACTCTTATGGATCTTAGGTGTTCTTTAGGATTGGCTGGAGTGATCCTGTTGGGGGTTGGTAGGTTATGATAGGTAGCAAGGTCTAACTAAAGCTTGCGTAAGAGTGACCTCTAGAGTAGCCTCTCGACTCTATTTCAACTCTCTCTGCCACTGATACTTTATTAGTTACACTTCTTTCCCCCCTTTTGGTGAGGATGTAATTGTTGATCCCTCGGTGCCGGGTCTGAATTCATCCATGGCAGTCATCTCCCATGTTGCCAGGGAGACTTTCACTCCTGGATATCATGTCCTATGTAGGGGGAAGGGCAGTGATTTCACTTGCAGAGTTGGGCTTAGAGCGAATGAGGCCACATCTGAGCAACAAAAGAGGTCCTCTAGAAATAACTCTTGGGCATGCCTATAGGTAGTCTAAGCTTCTCCACTATCTACAAAACTTCACAAGTGTAAGCCTCAAGATCAAGGGTTTGACCTATTGATTTGGGTTTCCCTAAAGCTTGACACAGTATCGGGATTTCCTGATGGTAAGGTTTAATAGTTCCATATTCTTTCTCCCATCCCTCAGGGGACTTTACCAATACTTTTTGACTATCCGCTTAATATACTCTAGGATGTATCCGGCATTACAATAATCTATATAGGATTAAAGGGCCTCTTTCTTATTCTGTGCTCCCTGTGTTTCAGTTGTTCAAATGAGCTATACAAATAGGTTGAATTAGATTAATAAGCACTACAGAAAATTTTAGTTCCAGACCAAATAAACCTTCTTCCATTGGTCTCAAAGAATATGTGTGTTTCTAAAATATAGACACTGTCTTCCTTACCCCTCTGTTCTGAATTACTTTAACCCCAACCTGTTCGGCTTTGTTCTTATCTCTCTAAATATCAGGTTATATATGTAAAACGCCCTCTGAAAATCCAGAAATGATAATCACCACACGGACTTAATGTGTCTGCTCTAAAAGCGTACAGTCTAGGCCCCTGTTTTCTTATAAGCATTTTCTAAAGGTGACCATATCATTCTCATTCTTTTATTTCTCACATATTTTGCTTAACCAAATGTCCCATATCTTCATTCACATCATTGCATGCCTCATAACTTTGTTCCTTTTTGTAGTAGCACATTTGTTTATAAGTATACACCATCGTCGCCATTCTACTTCTCCTTCAATGCATCCTTCAGCTACCTGCATTCATTGGGCATCATGTATAGGGCCCAAAGTTCACAGCCCCTCAACGTTCTCAATTTTAGATAATTTCATTGTTCCTAAGAGAAAGAAAACCAATAAACACACCCTCACCAAATAGGAGATGTAAACCTCCTCTTAACTCTTGTCCCTCACTCCATTATTTACCTCTGCTATTGCTGTGGTAGTGCTCAAAAGATGGTTTCCTTTTGAGCATAGCCCATAGCATGCAATGGCAGTTTTCCCCCTGTATCCTGGACTTAAACACCCTTTGTACAAGAATAACATCTTTGAAGTAATTATTGAGAAACCTAATTCATATTTCTAGTGTTAAACAGTGGGATACGTAGGTCTATACAACCCCTTTCAATCTTGTTGATCTTCCATATGGCAATATTATTTATAAACCCACTAGAGAACCGCCTTAACTCCTATCTGTTCGCTTACATTGGAGTTCAACCTCATTAGCTAACAGTTCACCTATCTCTAGCTTCTGTCTATTTCTAAGTCCCCTATATTCTGTAATGTAGGCCTCTGATTATACCTTCATACTGGTCATAAAAATGGATCCATGCAGTATCTGTCCTTTTGGGTCTGGCTAATTTCACTCAGTGTTTTAATGCCAAACTAGGGGTTTATACAAAGCACCAAGAAAACCGATAGAAAGGTGACTGTACCCTTAGTTTCCGTACACTATACTGTCATAGTTCTCTGCGTCTGCTGTATATGTGTGTACGCATTTCCTTATGGGTGGATGTGAAGATCCCTTTAAGTGTTTGCAGGCATACTGTGTCCTTTCATGCTGGCCACTCATCTTTCCTCAGTCCCTAAGTATAGGAATTCTTGGAGATTCTTTTTCTTATCTCTTCCCTTCTTTTTCATTTTCATTCCTACCCTTCCTTCCTCTTTTCTTCCCTTTCCTTCTTTTGTCTTTTTTCTCCCATCAAAAACTCATCCATCACTTCCTGTGCTTCAGCCATCAACTCTGAGAAAATGTTTCCCAAATCTGTATCTGCAGCATTTCCAGCTGCCTGCTGGGCATCTCCATCTGCAAGTCCTTCTCACATTCAAACTTAATATGTCCAAAACTGAGCGCATTAATTTCCCATTAACTCTCTTTCTTTCCAATACTTGCTAATGATAACATCATCATCTCCAGTCAGTCAGGCTTGAATCTCAAAATCAAACCTTATCTATCCTTTGCTATCCTTATTATTCCCAGTATTTTTCTTATCAAGTCAGTTGGCCAGCTAAACTGTTCCATCTCCATGCTGCCATCAGCCAGCTTTTCTTCTCCATCCCTACTGCCACCACCCTAATTTAGGCCCTCATTATCTCCCACCTGGACTACTGGAAGAGACTCCTCCTAACGAATCCTTCTTCTCCTTTCCGCTGCACTCGCCACACTGCCAGAGTAAGTCGTAGGTCTACAGTAACCAGTTTTTAATCTTTAACCCCATTGCTCCATTGCTGATGATACCAGTCAAAAGTGGTGGTTTCTCAGGGGTGCATGGGTAGTTCAGTAGTAGTATGCTCGCCTTTCATGTGGGAGACCCGGGTTTGATTCCAGACGAATTCCTGAGACACCAGAGTTTCAAAGAGAGATAAAGTTTATTGCTAGCCACAAAGCAGGAGATCAGATGACCTATCAGCCAAAAATGTCTCTGTGAACTGCAGTAATTCTGATAGTTTTATAGTATGAAAGATGAGCAGATTTTAGGATAATGAGCATAGTAGGCTTGCGATGATGTAATTAGAGGTTATCTAATTATTGAGCATGCACAGATTGATTATTTGCTTAGCACAGAAAACATGTTAAGAAAATGGTGGCCTTAAAATGATGATGGGCTTGATTTTTAGTATCATTATAATAAGGTATATGTCAGGTTAAGTTTCAGCTGCTGCACATGTCAAGCAGGCCCATTTTTATTAGATCCAGCTTCATTTATCAAGATAGTTTTAGAATTGGGGTGGGTTAGTTCTAGGTTGACTCAAGGCCCTTCATTAATAAACATTAGGAGCTGTCTTTCATAATCATAAGACTCCAAAGTTGAAAAACCAGATAAAAGGGGTACAAGTAAGGGTCAGTCATGAGATTTTTACAATCACAGGGGCACAAGATAAAGGCTATACAGTCATCAGAGATGAAGACAGCAGAGATGATTACAGTTTAGAGATTTCAGGTATTTATTTCCCAGTATACTCTAATATTCTAGAAAGTAAAAAGGAATTTCTATATAATGATTCAATAGGCATAATTCTCTCTTAAATCCTAACTTCTTTGTTACTTTGACAAACCATCCATACCTCTTGATTGCCTCCAGAATAAAGTCCAGGTTCTAAATCTACCTTTCAAACCTTACCTTCACATTAAAAAAATTTTTTTTATTTTTTAAACTTTTTAAATTGTGTAATATAACATATATACAAAGCAAAGAAAGAAAAAAGCAATAGTTTTCAAAGCACTGTTCAACAAGTAGTTACAGGACAGATCCCAGAGTTTGTCATGGGCTACCATATCATCCTCTCAGATTTTTCCTTCTAGCTGCTCCAGAATATAGGAGACTAGAAGGAATAAATATTTTTTTTATCATCACAATCAACTTTCTTTTTTATGAAAAATAACATATATATATGTAGTAAATTTCAAAGCACAGCACCATGATTAGTTGTAGAGCAGATTTCTGTTTGGTGTGGGTTACAATTCCACAATTTTAGGATTTTACTTCTACAAAGCCCTTCACTTTTTAAACTGTGTTTTTCTAGGTTTATTTACCTTCACACACTAGCCAAATGGGGACAGCCCTACAGCTCCTAAATCTCCTCCCTGTTCTTCTACCTTGTCGCTATGTATCCTGTTTCTCCTAAAGTACCCTTTTCCTATTCCAGTGGCTCCATTCCCGCTCCAGTCCTGTCTCCACTCTATTCTTACGAAAATTCAAATGTTCTTCAGGCCCAATCTGAGTACTGCCTCTACCATGAGGGACACCGCTAGCAAGAAACAGTTTTCTTTCTTCCTCAGTGTACTAATAGCTTTTTGTCACTCTATTGTCTTAGTCATCAGCTCCTTGTATTATTCAATTTAACCATTTTCTGAGCATTTACCATGATAGTTCTTTTCTTACAGTTCTTATTTGTATACCTGGTACATATATGTTGAAAAAATGGAATTTGAGAGGATGTGTGGTAATTCACGATATTTATAGGATTGGTTTAAGAATGAGAAATTAATAGTTGTGGAAAGATGTGATGATGCAGTGGGAACTGCTGTCAGCTATATAAAGCATAGTGTGAAAGAGGACAGAGCCAGCTTATGCAATTTCACCCACTCAATCCTTATTTCTATGAAATTGTATAACTATTAAGATATTAATGTTTACTGTTCATGTTTTCTAGAACCAGAGCAGAATTTTAGAGAAGGGGCTATTTTCTTTCCTAAACTTCAATTTAGAGAATTTTTAGAAAAAATATAATTTAAAATTAGAGATATATCCATGTGGATAATTTTCCAGGACCACATAATATCCAAAATCTATTTAAATTGAATTGAATATTATATTAGCTTCGTACATCTCTAGTTTGTCCACCAAGCTACTCCAATATTTTTTATTGATTACTGCAAAAACCTCCTACCTGGTCTCTTCATATCCACTTTGTGTGTTCCTCCCACTCCACCCAAGTCGTTTTTGCACACTGATGATAGAGTTGTTTTTGTTTTTTAAAATATCTAATAATTTCACTGATTGTTTAAACTACTGCATTGCTTTCCCATTGCTCTTTGTTAATGCATATGCTTCTTCTAGTGCTGGGAACAAACTTTTTAAATGTGTTCTCTCAAATCTCTCTCTTATATCTGTCCTTCCTTTGTGTATTGTTTTATTGCTAGACTGCTCAAAGCAGATACCATAAAATGGTTGGCTTTTAACAGTGGGAATATGAGCTTATGGTTTGAGGCCAAGAGACTGTCCAAATCAAGCCATCGTCAGGGCAATATCTTCTTCCTGAAGACTGGCTGCCTGAGAACTTTGAGTTTGCTGCCGCATGGCAAGACACGTGACAGCGTCTGTTGGTCTCTCCCTTCTCTTCCTGATTTCTTCCTTCTGTGGCTTTCTCTTTCTTTGTCTGCATTTCATTCTCTTGTAAAGGACTCCAGTAAGAGGATTAAGACCCACCGTGGGCCACACTTTCACTGAAGTAAGGTCATGGAAAGGTCCTACCTTGCAAAAGGTTTATACCCACAGAAATGGTTTAGGTTTAAAAACATGATTTTTCCGGGGTACATACAGTTCCACACTGCCACAGATATCAACTCAGTCATCCTCTCCTCAAGGAAGTCTCTGAGTTTCCTGACTAGGTCTGTTCTCCTATTTATTATAAGCCTCATGACACCATCTCTTTTCTTTATAGCACTTACCATGATTATAGTTTTCTATTTACTTGTGATTTTTTTTTCATTAATATCCATCTCTTCCACTAGATCATAAGGTCTACAAACTCCATGCTTGGTTTTGCTCTCCATTGCATCCCATAAACTCCATGCTTGGTTTTGCTCTCCATTGCATCCCATTGTGTAGTATGATGCCTGGCACGTAGAAGGTGTTCAGTCCATGTTAGTTGGATGAATAAGAACTTTTTGTTTATATTAGCTGAAAGGAAAGGAATTCTGTAGAACTTTACTGATAAAGATTATATATTGTTGTTCATTTATGACACTCTGAAGACAAAGGATTCTTCCAATTTTATGTGTAGTATACATATTGTGGACTATTAGATAAATATAGTAAAGTGAGATCATTCTGAATCATGGGCCAAGAATAAACCTTAGATGTCACATGGTCCAGCTTCTCTCCAATGTGCTGAATCAGTAACAGGGGGCTCAGCATCAACAGAGGTACCTCTGCTTTTAAAATTCTTCATGTTGAGCCAAAATTGGCCTGCTATATTTTCTATGCATTAGTGTCAGTTTTTTTTTATTGTGATTTTATTGTGATTGTTTAAAAAAAATTAACAAGAAACAAAACATTAAGATATTCCATTCTACATATACAATCAGTAATTTTTAATATCATCACATAGTTGCATATTCATCATTTCTTAGAACATTTGCATCGATTTAGAAAAAGAAATAAAAAGACAACAGAAAAAGAAATAAAACGATAACAGAGAAAAAAAAGATTATACATACCATACCCCTTACCCCTCGCTTTCATTTACCACTAGCATTTCAAACTAAATTTATTTTAGCATTTGTTCCCCCTATTATTTATTTTTATTCCATATGTTCTACTCCTTTGTTGACAAGGTAGATAAAAGGAGCATCAGACACAAGGTTTTCACAATCACACAGTAACATTGTAACAGCTGTATCATCATTCAGTCATCCTCAAGAAACATGGCTACTGGAACACAGCTCTACATTTTCAGGCAGTTCCCTCCAGCCTCTCCACTACATCTTGAACAACAAGGTGATATCTGCTGAATGCGTAAGAATAACCTCCAGGATAACCTCTCGACTCTGTTTGGAATCTCTCAGCCGTTGACACTTAGTCTCATTTCACTCTTCCCCCTTTGGTCGAGAAAGTGTCAGTTTTTAAAGTAATACTTAGTAGGTCTGTCTCCTGTCCATATGGAACCCTTTCAAATGAGTGGACAACTAGCATTATTTCTCCCAACTCTTTCCTTCACATACTGTGCTCTGCCATATTGGTTCTGGAAACAGCTGAATCTTCTTTCTCTTCCAAACCTTCATACATACGGTTTCCCTCTTCAGAACACTTGTTTTTTCACACCCACAAATTTGTTCCAGCACCTCCTCATCCTTCAGGTCTCATGAAGGCCCTTCTAACCAGACTCTTGCATCCCCCCACCCTGCCTGCATAGTGTTAGTAATGTCTTCTTTGTATGCCTACAGCCCCAGTTCATCCCCTAAAGTAGCTGGTACAACACTTTATTATAGGTGATTTTTGATCCACTTACACCTCTCACCAGTGCTTATCATTGTATCCTTCCACTGTCTGCTTAGTATCAAGATGGACATGTAGTAAGCATTCAGTACGTTTTTGACTGAATACATTTGAAAACACCAATTTTATTGTTCTTCCAGCTAGTATCCACAGTTGGATTTTGTTTTGTTTTTTAGCTGTTTCCATGGTGGTATGTGATTTCACCAGCTTCTGGTGAAAGCTCCAGCTTATCATGTCTCTCCTTAAGAGAGGCAATGAGAATAAAGCAAACTCCTCCCAGTGACATGTGACCTTGACTATATGAAACATATGGTCTTTGTAAATTTTATAATCCTAGGAATTTTATGCTCAGAAGCAATATTCTTTTTTCTCTTTTGGTTGTGAGCTAATTTTTTGAGTTGAGGACGTTATCAGTTTATCTCAGCATGCTTTTAAAACAAAAAAAGGTGCTAATGAAGTGAATTTAAAGAAATGGTGTTTTGAAAACAGTTATTTAAAGAAATGGTGTTTTGAAAACAGTTATTTAATTTACTCAAACTGTTCATATGTTTTCTAGATTGTTAACTAGTGTCTACATGAAAATTAATGGTCAGAAGTCATACTTTCCTAAATACCTGTCTTGATTTTTGTTAAACGGTCCATTACTGTTTCCTTTCCTGCCCTTTTCAGTAACACATTTGAAAAGGAGGCAAGTATTTCAATGATATATGGAGTTTTGTGAGGTTGGAGGGAGGGTGAAGAATTCCCTGATTTTTATTAGTTGGGAAGGTATAAAAAAGCGAACAATATTTATAGGAGATTATGTATATAATGGTAGACTAGGGAAAACTTTTTGAGTTCGAAGGAGAAAGGGAGTTGAAGAGAAAATGTAAGAGCTGAGAAACAAATAGATGTTTAAAAAGTAAAAGGGAGAAAGATTGTAATTTTAATAGCCATTGTTTGCGGGTCATCTATCTTCTGCTTCCTGGGTGTTATTTATGTACTTGACCCAGCCATACAGTGACTATGAAAAGTAGATGTTACCCTTAGTTTGTAAAAGAGATCACAGCAGCTACTGATTTAGGCCTGTCTGATTCTAAAATTTCACTGTTCTAATTTGACTTAGCAAATAGTTTTATACATGAGATGAAGTAGATAAGGAGTCATTATAGCTTAATGAATAAGAGTATGTGAGTCTAGAGTCAATTGGCCTGGATTTCAATCCTGACTTTACTAAGATTCTTTCTAATTACTAGCTGTGCACGATACCATGGACAAGTTTCTTCTCTGTTTGTCCATCTCCTCATCTGGAAAATCAGGATAATTATGGTACCTTCCTCTTAGGGTTGTTATGAATTAATTTAGTTAATGTATAGTAAACACTTAGAACCTTTCCTGGTATATAGTAGAAAGCATATATAAGTATTTGCTATGTCATCCTGATCATCATTATTAATAGTTTATATTGTGTCTCTTATTAAAAGTTCCTCTCTGAGAAGTTTGAGGAAGATGTCAAGATTGTTGCCAGAGCCACTTCACCAGTGTGTGAATCAGTCAGGCTTGTCTCAGGGCTCGCCTTGCAGGGGTTTTTACTGCGTCATCATATCCCATCCCTAACGTGACCTTTGCGTACACACACAGCCTCACTGTCCGCTTTTCCTTTCGTAGAATTGTCAGTTTAGACCTTTTCCTTGGTTTTACTGTAAAAGAAGAGAAGAATGAAGATTCACTGAAATATATAAATAAGGATCTAGTAGCATAAGTTAAATTTTCATTTCAGAGCAAAAAATTTAGAAAACTCTCCCATTTTACATTTTCTTTTTCCTAAGTAGGATGCTTCTTAGCTTCCCTGAAATTCAGGCCCATATGATTTAAGTGGATTTTTACATGATAATAAAAAGTTTGGGACATTTCTGATAGTTATTTGTTTCTGTTCTGATGTAGCTTAATTTAACTAAACTTCTTTTTCCTAAGAAATTAGAACTTTAAAAAACCATTAACCTCTCTAACTTAACTTATTCAGCTAAGGAAAAAATATAAGAAGTAGAAAAAGCTATAGCTGTTACTTTGCAGAGAGCCTGAATATCTGTCTTGTTTTGAAGCTAGTGAAGGGCTGGAAGGGTCCTTTTAAAACTACCCTTTGGAGGCTTGAAGGGCAAAGATTTTTCTTAGGTATTTCTTCATTTTGGCTATGTTAATTTTGATTGTCAACTTATATTGATTCTGTGTTCAAACCTCATCAATGAAGTCTTAAAGTATTCACTGAAATGTATTTAGTATTATAATACTAAATTTTAATGTTTTTTTACTGAATGTAAGAACTATATTTGTAAAAAAAAATAAAAAAGAACTGTATTTGTATATTTTTATGTATGATATAATTATAATCTCTTTGATTAGTGCTTATGACCATGGTTCTAAAAATAAATTATAATATATTGCCCATAGTTTTCCTCTCTTTTCTTTAATTTTTTTTTAAAGATGCCATTTAGTTCTTACATGACAACCTTTTGCATTACTTATAAAAAAGTATTCCTGGAAAGTATTCCTAGCCTCAGTTGTGGCAGAAATTGTATTTTTATTCTTTATAGCAAAAGAAATAAGGCATTTTGAATTAAAGTCTTATTATTGCCAAGAATGATAATGCTTTGCATATATAACAGGAAATGGCAAAGTTTTTGCTGATGAGATTAATTTCCATTTTACTAATCAGATAAGTTATGTCATTTGGATTTGCTTTAATCCTTTCATTCTCTGTGTTTTTTCTCTACTTGTGAAGATAGATATAGTTTTTGACCCCTCCCGCTTACCACCATCACCAAATAATCACACTTCATCCAGCCCTACAATTTATATTTCAGTTGCTATTAACAACCACAAAGCACTTTAAAACTAGGGTTCCCCATGTAATCAGAACAAATGGTTATGTTTGAAAGGTGTGGTCTACACAATGGGAAGACTCAGAAAGAGGGGGGAGCCAGATCATCAACGTCACAATTTGAGATGGTCACTTTTAAAACCAGCGATGGATTTCTCTAGTTGTTTCCTGAACTTCTTAACTTTCTTTTGCCAGCCCTATTGTTTTCCACCCTATCCCATTGTCCAGTTTTAGAAGTATAGACATGCTTTTAACAATTTCCAACTTGATTTGATTGATCCTATGATAGCATATTAATTCTCTTCTTTCTTTACTTGTTGACAGGGGGCTGGTACAGGACAGCCGGAATAACCTCCAGTTGAGAGGCTTAGTGGTACTGCTCATTTCTAAAGCAGCTGGGCCCAGCAGTGTCAACACTTCATGTCAGAACTATGACATGGTCAGTGGGATCTATTCATGGTAAGAAGAAATTAATTTTTTAACATGGTTCTCTAAATTGTTTTTTCTTTTAAGGAACAGCGGTCAAGTGGAAATCACTATTTCTTTGTCATTCTCTGATTCAAAGATAGATTAAAATATTATGTAAGATTTTAAAAAATGGATTTTTATTGTTCCTAATATGATGACCTTAGTAAATTTTCCTACATATTTGTATCAAATATTTGGTTTCTACCTTGGGCATTAAATGTTTTAAATTTATATAGCTATCCTTGTATCTGTGTAGAGACTTCTGTGTGTTACTTAGTCCAAGAGTTATGATTTTTTAAACCTACTCAAAATGATACCTACTTGTGTAAATAATGATGTGACTTTAATCCTATATCATGTATTTGATATTATTTCTTTTATGGTGAAAAGATTTACCAA
Source organism: Myrmecophaga tridactyla (assembly GCA_004026745.1). Lineage (NCBI taxonomy): Eukaryota > Metazoa > Chordata > Mammalia > Pilosa > Myrmecophagidae > Myrmecophaga > Myrmecophaga tridactyla. The sequence continues at coordinate 39,012 of PVIY010015713.1, read as the reverse complement.
AATAAGCAACTTTTTTTATCTCACACATTTAGAGTAAAAAACAAATTTGTATACAGACTGTGCAACAGGATATAAAAACTCAGAAAAAAAGAAAAAAATAACCAAAAACAAATTTGTATGCATTAGTTTTTGCTGCATAAAAAAAAACCTTAAATTTTTCAGTTTTGTTTAAAAATTATTGCATTTATCAGCAAAGACTTTATCTAATCCTAGCAGTATGCTTGCTCTGTGCTGAAAGCCTGCATAGAAGTCACAATCTGCAGGTAGAATTTGGCATGATAATTCACTGTACCTTCAAACATCAACAACAAGAAGTTTTTCGTCACAAAAACAAGCATTTCTGATTTATGGCTAATTGAACCTTGCTGATTTACTTTAAAATCAACCCACGTCCTAGATTTTTTTTATTACTAGTGGTCTGATCCATGAAGTTCTTTTCTTCTATAATGTGTTGAAATGACTGTTGCTTGCCAGCTATGAAACCCAGTGAGCCTTCCTTATTAACAAGCATGCATAGGAGATTATTATCACAGTTACAAATGACCCCTCTTCCAGCCAATATAATTTTGCAAATGCTTTACCATTTATCCATGCAAAGTATTTGGACTGGAAGGGATGTCTTCGGATCATTTTCCATTTCTATCCTCCCTGAAATAATTTATATATGGTTAGTGCTTTTTTAGGCTCTTGATCATTTTTATGACGGCTGTCCCATTTGATCCTTAATAATAATGGTGTAAGGTAGGAGTTGTCATTATACTTAGTTTTTTCTTGAGAAAACAGACCCAAGAATCTTGAGACTTTCGAAGTGACATCTGACAAATGGTGAATATTAAGGCTCTAACTGTAGTTCTCTTCACTCCAAATCTTGTTTCTTTTTTTCTTGATTTGCTTCTACACTTCTAGTCTGTTTCAGACTTTATTTTACTGATGGATTAGTCTAGCCATTAAATTAGCATGCCAAAAAAAGATCTTGCTTCATACAAATATGTCTTGAAAAACTTCTGAATGGAAAGCAACTTGGCAAATATTTAATACATATGTATCTTTTCCCAAATTGTGTTTGAATTGGAGCTCAAAACTTTACCTTAAACATTTTATTGAAAACTCTTGGTTAAGTTTAGTTGAAATAACTAGAGAAAATGCATACAGATCTATAATGAAAATTAATAAGCTGTTAGTCACTGGAAAGCAAACAATCCTCATATACTTTGTGTCCCATGTATCTCTGTTTCCTTTAAGGAATTCCATTGATTTTCATTTGGTTTGCTGACTTTGACCCTGTTGCATTAGTCAGTCATCTGCTCTTGCATCTACATACCTGTAATGAACGACAGCTACATTTTATTATCTCTAGTCCTAAAATAACTCTTACAAAGTGTGTCCTCACACATGATAGGTGCTCAATAAATTTTTGTTGCATGAATGAATTATCCCCATTTTATAGATAACAAAACAAGCTTTAGATTTGTCCTGTAAGTAGAAGTTCATGGGGTTGGTATTTAAATCTTTTTTTTTTTTTTCTGCAAGGGCAGGCACCAGAAATTGAACCCGGTTTTCAACATGGCAGGCGAGAATTCTGCCACTGAACCACTGTTGCACTGCCCAATCCAATTAAGTTTATACAGGTTCTTCTATGTAGTGGTTATTATCTGTATGTGCATTTTGCACTATGTGTGACCTTGTGTTTCTAATTTCTTACCCACCTTCTAAGAAATAGTTGTATTGCCTTCTGGTCCTTCTCAGGAACATAATGCATTTGGTAGATAGTCATTTTAACCTGAAAAATGAATTGTAAAGAACTTTGCAAAAGAGTAGGTGTATATTATGAACAAAATAACTTTCTAAATAGCATATGGGTCTCATACCCAGGTGTACAGAAACCACAATTACATTTAACAAATAATTCTGATGTGGTTCCAGGCTATTTTCTTGTAATCAGCTTGATCTAGCAAGTCATTAGTGATGCTTGGATGTGCTACACACTTGTTGATGTGGAAAGTAATTGGTGTAGTATTCTGAGAAGCCATTAATTTGTTTCTTTGCTCCTGAAGTTGTTTGTTTGGCTCCTGCTTCTTTAATTGTTCAAGTGTAACTTTTGCTGGAGGCTTGTATCTATTATGCCACAGTGAATTATTTAACATTTGAGGAAAGTGCTGATTTGGGAGCATTTTAATTCACCCCCAAACTACTGGGATTTACATTGTTGCTGTTTTTCTCTTATAAACTTGACTTTAATGCCAGATAATGGAACCTGAGTGAATTACCTAAGGGACCAAAAGTGAGTTAGGTGACCTCTTTTTTTTGGCCTGAGGATATAACTGGTGCTGTGGCTATCCCTAGTGAACTTTTACATAATGGCCAAGAGAGGCAGCATTTAGGCTAAAATGTAATAAATACATTTTGAAAAATGAGCAAGAGAGTCACGTTTATAAAAATTCTTTATAAGCATCTGCCATAGCCTTTTGTCAACAAGACCTCGGACTTTAGGTTTTTCCACTGTGCTGATTTGAAACTGTTGTGTACCTCAGAAAAACCATGTTCTTTAATCCTGATTCAATATTGTTAGATGGGATCTTTTTAATTAAATTTTTTCCATGGAGATATGACCCAACCAATTGTTGGTGGGACCTCTTGATTAGGTGGTTTCCATGGAGATGTGCCTCCACCCATACAAGATAGGGTAGCTAATTGGAGTTCTTTAAGAGGGAACCATTTTGAAACAGGGTTCAGAGCTGATAGAGAGAACTAAGAAGATCCAGACATTTGGAGATGCGGAAAGAAAATGCCCCTGGGGAAATGGTTTGAAAGGAGAAGCCAAAGGACCAGCAGACACCAGCTGTGTGCCTTCCCAGCTGACATAGGCGTTCCAGTCCCATCAGCCTTTCTTGAGTCAAGGTATCTTTTTCTGGATGCCTTAGTTTGGACATTTTTATAACCTTAGACCTGTAAGCTTACATGTTAATAAATTCTGTTTTTAAAAGCTGTCCCATTTTTGGTATATTGCATTCTGGCAGCTTTAGCAAACTGAAGCAACCTCCAACCCTCACTTTTAAAAATTGATTGTAAAGTGATCAATTTAAAAAGTACTCTAAATTTATAAGTATTCCAATACACAACTGAGAATATAAGTTTATAACTTCCCGCTCTATCAATGATAGGACATTTCTGTTTTGTGTACTAAAGATCATGATAATATACAGTACTGCAAAGTATAGACTTTTCTATTACAATATGATAATAAGTTTAAAGAAATTCAGGTGAAGTTTTCGACTAATGGCTTGGCTTTCTCAGTTGTTTTAGCAAGAACTGACTCAATTATTTCTCGTCTAACTAGTGGTTATAAATAGGCCACAAACTGAACATAATTGACCCTACTCTCATTCCTTGAAATTTCCCCATACCTTCTCTTACCTTTGGTGGAAGAGACTAAAATAAGTTGGCCAAACACATTTTCTTTTTCTTCCTGTGTATCCAACTAAACTATTTCTCAGCCTACCTTACAGTAGGCTATGGTCATGTGACTAAGATTTAGCATAATGTAAGCAGAAGTGATGTTTACCATTTCCTGACCAAAAAATTTGCATTAGCGGTTCTCCTTAAGCAGATGACTTGGAGCTACCTATTCAAGATGAAAGATACCTACGTACTGATCGCTCTTGGAGGAGAGCCACCTGCCCGTCAGGAATATCCATATAGAGTTGATGTTTAAGAGGGACAGTCTCTTTATTGAACCACTTAAATTTTGGAGTTTATCTGTTAACAGCAGCAAGCTGTATCATAATTAACATACCTTTACTATTTCTATTTATGATATTCCCTTCTGTCACCTAGTGAATTTGGTAATCTTTGATTACTCTCAGTTTTTCACTTTTCATACCCAATAAGTTACTAACTCACAAGTTTCTTCAGGTCTCCTTTCTATCCACTTTTCATTCTCTTATTTCAGACCTTTGTTAATTCATGTCTATACTTTAGCGATAGCTGACTATCTGGTCTTTTGTCTCTAGGTATTCCTCCTTCAACTTTTTCATTTTAGGTCTTGCTGAATTGAAAACCTACTACGTGCAAGGCTGTATACAATTGGTGCTAGACATAGAAGCAGAATCATACATAATATTTGCCCTCAGCGACCTTAACCCCAAACCAGGGAACGTGCAAGTTTATCAACAATGCTGTGGATTCTGTACACAGGATATTGACAGAGTTCTGTGGAGAAATTGAAAAAGTTAAGGGTAGGAGAGGAGAAAATTTCAGAAGGGATCATTTGGGCTTCCTAAAATAGGGAACTTGTGGTGAGCTTTGAAGGTAACTAGGAGTTGGAGGAAAGCAGATGGGTGGGAGGCATGATAAGGGGAGGTTGTATACTAGGCAGAGGAAACAAGGAACTGTTAACGTATAGAACTAAAGGGCAAGTTCCAGAATAGTGCTGATACTTTTAGTATGTACTCAGTACATAATTTGTCACATGAAGGTGTAAGTTTACAGAGCAAGACTAGCTTCATTGTGTATATAGGGAATAGAAATGAGGAGATGAGGTAGAAAAGAAAGACTAAAGTCAGATTGTGAAGGGCCTGTGGGATTAAGACTATGTTCTTGAGAAAGAGTGGGGGCCATCCAAGGGACAGCAAAGTAGACTTGGAATCTGGCCACAAACTGTACCACCCACTACTTGTGCCTTGGTATGTAATTCAGAAGGTGGTTTTAAGGATTAAGTGAGTGAATAGAATACTGCCCAGCACACAGTAAGCATTCTATAAATCTTTACTCTTATTCTTGGCTATTATTATTATTATGATCATAAAATAGGTTTCTAGACAAGGAGTCACCATACTACTTCTGTGCTATAGAACATAATCAACTGATGCCGGAGAAGAGAGGGCCAAGAGGCAACGAATCAGCCAGGGAGCTATTGAAGTAGATTGGGTAGAAGCCAAGAGGAAAAATGGAGACCTGTGGAGGTTATGGAGCTTTTGCCCAAGGCATGCAGTTAGAAATTGGCTGAGGCAGAATTCAGCCCCATTAGATCTTCTGATTTCATGCCTTTTTTCTGCCACCATCAGTCTGTGACTAGGTGTTCAATGGGAAAACAAGATCCTGTGTTCAGATAAGTTTTGGAATACCAGATTAACCAGAGTTAAGAAGATTTCTTCATTTCAGAATCCTCAGGAGTTATTATGCACATATGGTATGCATCATGAACCTCTAAGAAAAGATACTTCCTAGTTCTTTGTCTATGGAACCCTTTCATCTCTGTTAACAGTATAGCTTGGTAAACATTATTCTATTTCAGGGTGCCTAACTTTGAACTCTTATGGGAACTTCATAAGGCAGAAATGACAGTGTTCCCAATGAGAAAACTGAGGCACAGAAAGATGAAGTGACTTTGTGAGGTTCCACATTAAGTGGCCAAGTAGAAGAAGAAATAAATCATATCGTCTACAAATTGCATCAGTTCAAATCCTGTAGCATTCCTTATCAGCTGTGAGGTGAAGTTAAGTAACCTCTCTGTGCCTCAGAGATTTGAAGGGTGGATTAAAGAAGATAATAAAACATTTAGAACCATGCCTAGTACATTGTAGTCTCTAGTTGTTATTCCAGGCCCCTGTCACACTGCTTCATTGTCCTTTATTAGATTTCTTAAGGGCAGACACTAAGCTTTGTACTTTTTTATATTTCACCATTGCCATGGACATAGTGTTTATTTAAATCTCTGTCTAGATGACTGAATCTTCAGTATAAAGTTTTCTAGACCAAAATAAACATTTTAATCATGAGCTTTAAAGTATGAGTCTTCTAGAGTAGTTTAACATCGATTGTGACTTATAGTGACTGTACCTTATTATGTCCTTTGCAACCTCTAATTCAGGATGTGGGCTGTAACCAGACACTAAAGCACCCTTCATGGAACAGTCTAATTCTTTAACCTAGTCATTATGGAAAGCAATATATAATGTGACATTTAAAGAGGGAAAGAAAGTGTTAGTGGTTTGTGGAATATCCAGAATAGTTTTAAATTCTTGTCAAAAGTTTATTGTCCTTATTTTGTTTTCTCCTTTCATATTTCAATCTCTTTATCTTTTTACTGAATTTCTTTACTCACCTCTGTTTTCTGCAGCTTCCATCTTTAAGACTTGGAGTTTTATTGATAGGTTTTGACTCTCCTGGATTTGTGCTGCTCTCAATCTCATTTCTTCTAAGCAGCAAAGGGAGGAGAATGAGTTGCTGCTAGGGGACCACTGTAGTGACGGTGCTCCCACTGCCATCAGGATTGCAGCAGAAAGACCTGATCATGCACTCCCGCCAGTTTTAAGCATAACCACTAAATTTAGATTAGCAGTGTCCTGGGACACATGTATTTATTTATACAAGTGTTGCCCACTTCTTGCCCACTTTGCTCTATTTCTTATCTAATTTGTTAGAGATACTTTCAGTGATAAATAGAACGTACAAGAATGAAAAAGCATTAAATGAGTCTGAAGTAAAGTGATGGTTGGTATTTCAGCCTTTTAGATGGTCTCTTGACCAGGATGCATAATTGGTAATTGACATATTTCAAAAAGCATGCCAATTCTATTTGTAAAGCAACTACTTTTATATTATTATTTACATGACTTCTGTGTGGCAGTTGAACTGATAAGTACGAATAAAATTATGGCTTGATCATTTTCCACATTTATATATAATGCTGATAAGAAAACACTGTGTGCTTAATGTGCTGTCAAACATAATTCAGATGATCCTGTTTTGTCTATATTACCCCAATATTCAGCGTGGAGCTCAGCACACAGGTGGCAGTCAATGACAATTTCATCATGGCTGGAAAAAATTATTTAATCTTAGAGTAGGGAAGTCTTCACAAAAAGTTCCCAAACTCTGAAAGTATCAAATAAATGATTAACACATATGACTGCATATAAAATAATCCTTCAATAGAAAAAAATTCCCATAAAGTCAAAGGACAAATGCCACAATTACAAAAATATTTGCATTGTATATGACAAAGAGCTAGGTTTTAACACACAAATTAGTCGAAGATCTGATGAATCAGAGCAGGGAGATAATACAACTGAAACAAGTACAAATGACAAAAACAGGCTATTCAGTGAAGAAGAAACGTAGATGGTTGGTATGCAAACAGGGAAAAGAAAGTCTGGCCCTCATCAAAAGGGCAAATTAAAGCAAAATCATATTTTTTGCCTGTTATATTAGAAAAGATTAAATGGTTTGATATTAGGAAGCAGGCATTCCAATGTTTTGTTAGTAGGAGTTTTAATTGGTGTAGTACCATAGAGAGTGATTTGGTAATAACTATAAATTTGATTTTAATACAACTACCCTTTCATTTAGCAGAATTGCTTGCTAATGTATTAACTTAAGTGCTCAAAAAATGTACGTACAGGAATGCTCTTTGTAGCATAGTTTTTAAGAGTACCACACAACAAAAGGAAAACAATCTGTCCACCAGTAGATCACATGTTATATTATTGATTTAAGGGATTATCAAATAATCATTTAAAAGAATTAAGGCGATTTGTATGTGCCAATCTAGAAGTAGCTAAAAATAATCATGCAAGTAAAGCAAGATGCAAAAACATACAGTTTGAACCCACTGGGGGTCTAGTAGGGGGCAGTGGATTTTGATATGCGTAGAAAATGCCTCAAACAAGACATAGGCGGTGTTAATAGCAGTCACCTCTGGGGAGGAGAATTTGTTCATTTGTATCCTCTTTGGTATTGTGAATTGTTTTTAACTGTATGCATGTTTTTCTTATACACATCTAAAAATTGGTATAAAACATTTGTTGAATGAAGGTAGATAGTTTAGAAGCTCCAAGCTGCTATTAGAATAAGTACCTAAGGGTCCTTTAGCTGACCTGAATTTTCTCCTTTGGCCTTTTTGACAGGATTAAACATCCTATGAAAATGCATAAATTATAAGATTTTTTTCCTTAATGAAAAAACAAAGAGGACTGTGGGAAGAGGGAGGAGTAGGAAGCTCCAGGAATCACTCCTTTCTACGAGAACAACTATTCAAGAGACAGAAACTGAATCAAATCTTTCAAAACTCCAAGGTCCAGTAGAACACTATAAAACCTCCAGGGAAGAGCAGGAGGAAGAGGCTGCTGAATTATAGTTAATATCAGTAAATTGCTCTCAGCAGGTACCAGCACCCATTCCTCACTCTTGCAGCACACAGCAGTGGGGTTCAGCCCCTGCTGTAACTTGTTGGCGCCAGAAAGTTACATAAAAACCTACTTCCCCAATATTCAGGGTGGGCACAGGCCAATTGCTAATCATGGCTTTGGGTTAAGTACTTCAGATTGCTGGATTGCTGGGAGTCCAGCTCTGAGGGCAGCCGTTATTCCAACTAACTGCAGACAAAGGTAGTAGAGGAGACATAAAGACTGTGTGCTTCCTCAAGGCTGTGGAGGACAGATGAAGAGCTGCATTGACTGCTCAGGAACTGAGTTGAGAAAGAATGGCTTTGGGGAACCTCAGCAAAAGCTCCTGGCACCCTTCCTGCCAGGGGCAGTTTGAAGCTAGTGGGTGCTGACTTTGTAGGTCCCTAGCCTTGTCCTGTCAGGGAAAGACTGGCTTGAGAAACTCCTCTTCAGTATTTGACCTCCAAGCAAAAGCAGGTTGAGACAAAGAAAGCAGTGTAAGAAACTCTTGAGGCTCATGACGTGGGACAAGGACTTATCTGCTTTAAGCCCAAGAGTGCAACACCCAGGAGAGGAAGAAGGTCTAACTTCTGGGAAATAGAGGGGGCATTCAAACTCCTAGAAATAGGGAACCACCTCATTCTACTAGTAGGCACAAGCCCAGGACAAGGCACAGGCCAGAAAAGACAGGGAGGACCCTGGACTTTGCATTCTCTTTGGGCGAACCTTCCTGATAGGAGGGCTGAAACTAAAGAAGCTCTCTGAAATATCACCAGCTGGTTACCAGAGTTAACACTTTGAAATATTAAAATGTACATCGTGTGACAAATTATTATATGACAAACAGAGAAACAGGAAATGATGGCCCATTTCAAGGAAAAGGTTAAAAATCAAAAAAACATCAAGGAAGAAGACCAGACTGTGGACATAGCTGACAAAGATTTTTAAAAAATCATCTTCACTATGCTCAAGGAGATGAAAGAAAATAGAACTAAAGAATTTCAAGAAAACAATGAATGAACAATATAAGAATCTCAGTAATGAGATAGAAATTTTAAAAAGGAAACAAACCAGAACTACTGGAATTGAAGAATTGTCTTGCCTTTGAGTTTGCTGATTCATTCTGCTGCCAGCTCCAATTTTCTGTTAAAACCCTACCAAGAATGTTTCATTTCATTTCACTTATTAGCAAAAGATGTTAATATGCATATCTAAGATCAGAGAAAAACAAACAGGATAAATTTGAAGAAAAATACACCCCCTCACATACTGATCACACTGTCAAGTGCAAAGGATGAGGAGAGATTTCTGAAACCTGAAAAAAAAAAAAAGCAATGTGTTATATACAAGGGAGCCACAATTACATTGTTTCGTCAGATACCACAGAAGCAAAAAGGCAGAGATTGAAATACTTAACAGTGCTGAAAGAAAACAATTGCCAACCAAGAATTTTATATCTGACAAGATTTTCTTTCAATTAGGAGGGAGAAATTAAGACATTCCCAGATAAACAAAAGCTGAATAAATTCATCACCACTAGACCTATCCTACAAGGAATGTTAAGGGGAGTTCATCAGACTGAAAGGAAAGACATTAGAGAGTGGTTCAAAGTGGCATAAAATAAGAGCCTGTGATAAAGGTGCCAGTACTACCGTATTACATTTTTTGATACGTGGCTCCACTTCTTACTTTCTACAGTTGCTAAAATGCAAATACATTTTTTAAAAAGCAGTGATAAATCTATGCTTTGGACATATAATTGTCAGAGGTGTAATTTGTAAAAAGTATTTTAAAAGGTGGGAAAACAGAGGGATATAGGAGCAGTGTGTATGTATGATTTTGAAGTCACGTTGGTATCAAATCAAGTTAGGTATAGAACTACCATATAACCGAGCAATTCCACTTCTGCGTGTATACCCAAAAGAATCAAAGCCAGGACTGGAAGAGATATTTGCATACCAGTGTTCATAGCAGCACTATTCACAACTGCCAAAAGACAGAAGAAATCAAGTGCTCATCAACTGATATATAGATAAACAAAATGGGGTTGTACACACGATAGAATATTATTCAGCTGTTTAAAGGAATTAAGTTTTGATATATGCAACAACATGGATGAATCTTGAAGACATCATATTGAATGAAATAAACCCAACACGAAAGGACAAATATTGTATGGTCTCACTGATATGAAATATTTAAAATAAGCAAACCCATAGAATCAGAATCTAGCATATAGATGACCAAGGCCTGGGGTAGAAGTAAGTAATAGGGAGTTAAGGCTTAAAGGGTACTGAGTTTCTATTTGGGACAATGAAAAAGTTTTGGAAATGGATGGTGATGTTGGTAGCAGCACATTGTGAGTTTATTAACGGCACTGAATTATATATTTGAATTTGGTTAAAAGGGAAAATTTTAGTTTATATATGGGTTAATAGAATCAAAATTTTTAAAAATCCATGGAACTGTATAACACAGTTAACCCTAAATTAAACCATGGGCTTTAGTTAATAGTACAGTTATTAAAATGTGCTTTAATTGTAACAAATGTACCACACCAATTATAACAAATATACCACACCAGTGCAAGGTGATATATGGGAATAATAATACTGTGTGATATATGGGACTCCTTTATTTTATGCATGCTTGTTCTGTAAACCCACAACTTCTCCAATAAAAAATAAAAAAGAATAGGAAGCAAAGTATTATCTTTAGATTAACTTTCTTAGGTTTTCCCTCCTTAATAACATTTGCACCATCAATTCAGTGTCAATCATACCTTTGAGTAATTACTTCTTTTTATCCTAGCCTTAGATTTCTTGGCAGCTATGCTAATTCTTCACACAGCTAAACTTATTAATTTGGTTTATTAAGGCTAAATTAATGATATACATGCTAAAGTATTTGTTGGGCTTCCAGAACTAATCACAAAAGGCTGTCTAAACATTATTAACATGTTAAGTCTAGAAAACATCTTAAAATCAAATTTCTGATCATAACATTACTTTCCCCTCTAAGTGAAAATCAATTAGAATTGCTGTGGTGCTAAAGGTGATGGGAGACTCTTTGGAGGCCTATTTGAAATAATCTTAGTTTAAGGAAAGAAGTGGAGAATATAAAAATCTGTGAAAGAGTACAATTCTTGCCTATCATGCAGGAGACCCAGGTTCAATTCTTGGTCCATGCACTTCCCCCAAAACAAAAGCAAGCAAAACCAAACAAACAGAAAAAAACAAACTTCAACAAATGGTGCTGCAACAATGGGATACTCACATGGAAAAATAATGAAATGTGACCCTGCCACACAGCATACAAAAAAAAATCTAAGAGGCAAGCTATTTTTTTTTTCTGTATAACTGTAAATTTAGGGAGTTGGACTTGGTGTCAGCTGCAAATATTGTAGTTTATAATTTGTCATTTTAATGTGATACTAATTAGTGTCTGATGACTTGTGAAATTATAGTGAGAATTGGCTGTAACTGTAAATTTCTACCTTCACCCCACAGATTAGAATTCTTCTGGCACTTAAACAGTGCCAATCAAAATTAACAAATCCCATTCCCTTGGAGAGTGAACAAATCAAAAAAAACCTTTAAAAATGAGATTTAAACATGTTTATCATATTAATTGTTTATGGCTCAATTATATTAATATGAAGTAATATTGAAATATAAAGCATTTGGAAACAGTTATGATTCTGTTTGTTTTTTTAATGAAAATATTCTGGAAGCAAAGTCACCCTCCTGATAATAATAGTGGTTGTGGTAATTGAGGAAGTAGGGGGAAGTTAGGAAAAATGAGCCAGATATAGGGATGTAGTTAAAGGGGACTTCAATTTTATTTGTAAAATTTCAGTTTTTTAAAAAAATAGAATATTCATATTGTTTATATAATTAAAATTAATTTTAAAATCAAAAGAAATATATTTCATACTTATAATACAATAAAAACCGATTTAAGACATACATCTTTTTTACTACAGGAACCTTAAAAATGAAGAATCCTTATTGGCAGTGATTTTAAATGATTATACTGAATAACTGAATTTAGCAGATGCTTTTGAAGATAATTTCCTAAAGATATCTCAGTTTCTTTTTAGAGATATCTCAAGAGATGAAAGCCTCTGCAGTTGGATTACATATTCCTATTGATTGTATTCCACATACAACAATAAAAAGAAACTCCAGATACAAATCTAAGAATATTACTAATTCATTACAACCAGTACTTATTTTCTTCATTAACTTTTTATTGTTATTTTCAACGTACACAGCATGCACAAATGCAGCAATTATATGTTGAGTAGGAAAGGGGAAGACTCTTTATGTTCAATGTACTGTACATCAGAAGTCATTACTTCACCAGAGCTGTTGGAAAAACAAAATAAGATCAGCCTCTTACAAAACAAGTATAATTAACCACAAAAAGTAGGTGGGCTAAGCTACTAATCTACTCAGCTGAGAGTTAGTTTACTGTATATAAATAACATGGTATAGATTAGCCTGTCTGAAGAAGTAGTAGTATGGGAGGAGGGAGACATAAATCACAGCAAGAAAATAAGCTATATGAATTATTTTATTAGTGGTGAAAGATTTTAATCTTTTCCTTGGAGGAGAGCTATATGTTGCCTGCTCTTTTAGTTTCTCCGAGAAGTTGAAAGGAAAACAGGGATCATAGGTCACAATTCCAAAACCAAGTAGGGCAAACTCTATTAGATTTCAAGGTCTGGCATCATCCATTGTTTTGTCTTCCCAGCCTTATGGAGCCAAGTGCTTACATAATTGGTCACATTCTCCCCGAATGTTGGTGTAAAGACCCCACTCTCTCCAAGCTTCAGAATGGCAGCCTGGCTCTCCATGAATGCTGAGGCATAAATCCCACTTTTTGAGCATTGGTATGTATTGGGATGGCAGCACTTGACCTGAACATGGTGACTCAAGGCCCCCACCTCCGCCCACACACAGAAGCACTGAGACAGGTGGCCTTTCCCTTCCAAACATAGGAGCAGGCCTGTCCTTATCACCCATGTGGGTGGGCCCAATCTCTTGGTTCAAGGAGATCTTTTAGTCCAGATTCTACTTCCAAGGTCTGTCTTTTAAGTCATCATTCCATCAGTTAATCTCTTCTCTGTCCCTTTCAATCCACGCTGGCAGTGGTTTTGTTCTTGCAAATTTTGCAAAAACTTTGTGGGCTTCGCATACAGCAGTTTAAGCAGGCCCAGACGATCAAACAATAGATTTTCCAAAGATCCTTCCTGGATAACTGTATTTTGATCAATCCTTACTTCCAGAAATGGCTGCTACATCCTCTTTCTTCACAAAGGGACATTCAGTTAAACGCACATGAAGCCCTGTCCTCTGGGGACTTACTTCCTAAAGTCTTAGGGAGGTCCCTGGTATAGTTGTTTTTGGCCCAGAAGCACACATCTGAATAGGCTCAGAATTTTCTAAACCAACAAGTTCTGGTTTCTTTGTGCTTAAGAGTTCAGTTCTCAGCTTATCCCTTTCCTCTTGCATTTTACTCTGAGTTGCGGGGAGAAGCTGGGCTGTACATCCTCTACTTAGCTTGGAAATCTCCTCAGCTAAATATCAAGCTTATAGCTTACAAGTTCCGCTTTCAAACCAACATTAGAACACAACTTTGCCAAGTTCTGTGCTACTTTTTATAACAAAGATTGTCTTTTCTCCAGTTTCCAATAACACATTCATGATTTCTTTCTAAGTCCTTATTGGAAGTACCTTTAACATCTATATTTCTACTGACAGGCTCTTCAACTCAATCCAGGCTTTTTCTATCAAGCGCCTCACATTCTTCCAACCTCTACTCATTACGTAATTCCAAAGCCATTTCCACTTTTTCAGATGCTTATCACAGCAGCACCCCACTTTCCAGTACCAAAAACTCTTTTTTTCTAGCTGCTAAAACAAATACCATGCAATGGGTTGGCTTAATAACTGTGTGCTGTTTGAAACTATTGTGTACCCCAGAAAAGCCTTGTTCTTCTAATCCTGATTCAGTATTGTAGAATGGAACCTTTTGATTAGGTTGTTTTCATGGAGATGTGGCACACCCAATTGTGGGTTTGATCTTTCGATTAGATGGAGATGTTACTCTGCCCATTCAAGGTGGATCTCGATTAGTTTACTGGAGTCCTTAAAAGAGCCGACACAAGGAAATATTTAGGAAAAAGCTTAGACTCTGACATTTGGAAATGCTGAAGCCGCAGGTGATGTCAGGAGCTGAGAGAGCTGGCAGATGTCACATGTCCCTTTCTATGAAATACTAAGCTAACCAATGAAACCCAGAATTTTGCCCCGGAGCAGCCAAGTCAGGACCCATATGTGCCTAAAGAGAAAGCTACTGGGTTTTGGGTTTTTGCTTTTGATTGCTCTAAGATACTGGAGACTAGGGGAAATGTTGATGTGATGATTCAGCAGTCATGCTTATTTGTTGAACCCACCTTCTCTGTATAAAAAAAAAAAATTGAAAAAAAAAAAAGAGAGAGAAGAAGCCACTGGAATCAAAAGCTAAAGGCAGCAGAACTGGGAACAAGGACTAGCAGATAGCAGCCACATGTTTTCCCATATGACATCAACCTTTCTTTGGAGTTAGGTATCTTTCTCTGGATGCCTTAGTTTGGACATTTTTAAGGCCTTAGAACTGTAAAGCTATAATTTAATAAATCCCCTTTATAAAAGCCAATCCATTTCTAGTGTATTGCATTCTGAGCTCAATGTAGTGGTCTGAGCTCCATCAAAAGGAAGTGAGGCCGAAGGAGCCGAGGATTAGGAGGGAGATAGTAATCAAAGGACTGGAGAGCATAAGTGAGATTATAGAGATTAATTCAGTGGTCCTGAGTGGTCAGGAGATTGTGGATAGAAAGCAGTATGGTTGAATTTAAAATTTCCAAAAAGCAGCAATTCTGAATAGTAAGTTTCAGTTGTTTCTGAGGGTGGAATTGACAGAATATAGTGAAATTGAATTGAATGGTCTGAAAAAGTAGAGAGTGGCAGGCAGTTCATGTAGTTGAAGTTAACCAGGAGAACAACAGAATTTGAAGAAGATACCGAAGACTTCAATGAGTTCAGAGTGACAGAGAAGAGGATGGATAGTGGAAAGTGGAGCTAACTTCAAAAGAACAGTGGTTTTCACAAGATGGTGAGAAAATAATGAGTGCTTACTGTTCTGTGGTTTATAGAAGGTTGAGTATATCTCCTCATAAAGATGCAGAGAGCTGGGTACCCTAGGAAAAGCCATAGCTCATTTAGAGCTAGAACCTAGAGGGAATGTTCTGAGAATTTGTAGAGCATTTATCACATTGTTTTGTAATAACTGATTTGTGTATATATATTCCCACTACGCAGTACCTTCTAGCAATCAGGGCCTGTGCTTTAATCATCTTCTAACCCCCAACCCTCTCCCACGGCTAAGACCTCTACTACATTTTGTACCTTTGAGGCATTTCTTTTCTAGTTTATAGTTATTTGTATATCTGTCTTTTCCTTCTACTGTATTTGCTCGTTTGTACATTGATTCATTTATTCATTCAACAAACACTATTTGTTGAACACTGCTATGCAAAGCTGACTGATAAATAGGAAAAATAATTATTACTATAACTAACATACAAAGTTTTTTTGTATTAGGCACTATTCCACGTATTTTATATAAACTCATTTAATCCTTGTAACACTGGTTAAGGGAAAAATAGGTTTTATTAGAAACAGGCTTAGAGAAATTTAATAACTTGCCCAAGTTCCAAGTTTATAGTGTAAGTAAATGGCAGAGTTAGTACTCAAACTCCATTTGACCCTAGGATCTATGCTCTATTTCTGCAGATGGCCTCTGGATTAGTACTGGCCACAAATCTTTATGTTCTGTTTGGTGGTGTTGAATTGTATGGTGGATAGTTGAAACCAGCTTTTAGACTTTTCCTGACCTTCACAATCCCAGCACTGTGCTAGCCATGCAGGTACTCCATGTTTTGTTTTGTTTTTTTTATGTGAGATGAAACTTCTTATTAGGTTGAATGTGGATCTTCAACATTATTTCTAGATCATTTTAAAATAAAATCTTTCATGTTTGCAGGTCATGTCTCTTCTACTGCAAATTTCCTTTCACAGATTTATTCTTTATCTGTTGGGGAATACAGATACCTGTATATTTCCTTTGATACAGGAACCCCCCATATATACTTTTTTTTAAGACATGTGCCCTAAGTCTTATGGGCTTTCCCTGCAAACAGAACAAAATGTATTTCATTTATTGTTAGTTCTGAGATGCTTAGTGCTAAAGATTTTGGCATTGAAAACCATTACATTCATACTCATTAGAGCTACAATTTCAAGGAAATATGTGGCTAATTATGCACCTATAAGATTTGCTGCTGTCCATAGATAATTTGTATCCTGCAGTACTGTGAAGCGTCTGTTACTCTACTGTAATAGCTTACATATTCATCGCAAATAATGATGTAACGAATTTTTAGAGTCTTGCATAAGAGAACCAACAAACTGAGACAAAAAACAAGTTACAAAACCCTTCTTTCCAAACCTGTAGTTAATCACTTGAACACTATCCAGTATAGTAGAAAGTTGGCAGGCTTTTCTTTGCAGCACATTATGTAAAAATGTTTATAATTTACAGCTTATTATGCCATGCAAACGACCATGTTCCCAGTGGAGGAGAGTGAGGAAATATGGCTATGAAATTCTCTTAACTCTCCTTTGTTAGTTGTTTTCTGGCAGCAGTGGAAGGGTACTTTGTGCTTAAGATGCATTGCTGTATTTTGTTTTAAATTATTCAACTCAGAATTTTTAAAAATAAATTTACTTTTTCTTTCTCTTTATAGATAGGCCAAAGCGATTGTAACATAACAAAAGTAAGCTGAAAAATTATAATTGTCAGGGAATTTAAATTATGGAATAGTTTTAAATTATTAAGGTTTACAAGTCAATAGGCCAGGCCCTTGATTTTGAGGCTTGCTCTTGTGAAGTTTATGTATGCAACGGGGACGCTTAACCTACTTATAGCTATGCCTAAGAGTTACTTCCAGAGGATCTCTTCTGTTGCTCAGATGTGGCCTCTCTCTCTTTTAAGTTCAGCTCTCTGTCTCTCTTGCCCTCCCTGCTACATGGGACATCACATCCGGGGGGGGGAAGTCTCCCTGGCGGCCTGGGAGATAACTCCCAGAGATGAGTCTGGCCCTGACACTGTGGGATCAATGCCATCCTGAACGAAAACGGGTAAAGAAGTGTAACAAATAAGGTGTCAGTGCTGAGAGAGTTCAAATAGAGTTGAATGGCTACTCAGGAGGTCACTCTTACAGAAACTTTGGTTAGACCTTGCTACCTATCATAACTTGCCAAACCCCAACCAAAACCATTCCAGCCAACACTAAACAACACCGAGGGCGTTGTATAAGTGTCAACAACGGTTCCATGCACTAGGGTAACATTCCAGAAATTTACAGGCTCCAGATGGGTCCTGGACCAGATAAGTCCTGAAATGCAGAGAGGCCTCCCTCTCCACAACATCAACTGTTTCCATCCCTCTCTCCCATACTATCGATAACCCCTTCCAACATGAAAAAGGTAGAAAGGGCATAGCCCAAATACCCATAAAGAGTGGGAGAAAGATCAGAAGTGATGGTAGAGTTATACAGAGAAGGTAGGACTCAACAAACGAGTGTGATTGCTGAATCTTTATATTGATATTTCTTTTAGTCTCCAGTATCTCAGAGCAGCTAGATGTAAAAACCTAAAATGGTGGTATTGTAACCCATACCAAACTCCAAAATCTGTTCTACAACTAATTGTTGCAATGTACTTTGAAATTTATTGCTTTTTTGTATATATGTTATTTTTTACAAAAAAAAGAAAAAAAAATTCTTCTAGCCTCCAGGGTTTTGGAGCAGCTAGAAGTAAAAATATGAAGTAGTGGATGGTAACCCATAACAAACTGTGAAATCTGTTCTGTATCTATTTATTGAAGTGTACTTTGAAAATCATTGTTTTTTTTCTTTTCTTTGTATATATGTTATATTTAACAATAAAAAACATTAAAAAAATTATTAGGGTTTAAATCAGTTCATGGCTTCAATTTCGTGAAGCCTGTTTTAGGGTCTGGCACACCTGTAGCATTTAAAAGGCAGCTTGTTATTTTCAAAGGTACCTTATACAAATTTTGTTTCATACTGTTTGCAGCACTTTGGCTGGAAGTTAATCTTCCTCAGGAACAATTAGAGAGGCAGGCAAGATGACTGTAAGCTCTTGAAAACATCCATTCAATTTAGGTCTTTCCTTAGAATTTTCTAATTTTATTGGTTCCCCATGAAATAATAACCCCCTGAAGTCAGGTCTACCTTATAGTCCTTTGTGTTTGCCATTCTTTCTGTGCCTGGTACACGGTTTTGCAAATTTATATTCGTAAATATTCCCTAGACCCTGACCTCTGCCTTTATGAGGAAGTAGCTCCCCCAAGAAGGACTAGCTAAGGCCTGCTTTTACGTCCTTTAGCTTATAGCTGGACTTTCAATGAAGAAAGTTCCTAAGGGAAATAAGATAAAATGCAGGAACTGGTATTTAAAAGTCCATAGCCTTTTTCCTTCTAATTCTAAATAGGTGAAGAACTTAAGCATTTAGATTACATAGTTCCTGGAAGGGAAAAGAGAGGGAGCTTTTGTTTTTAAATATTTAAAGCATATTTAAGTTTTCTACTCTCTTATTTGTTTTAGAATTAATTTTGAAGTTGGGGACTTTGTAATACTTTACCAGTTCTTTTATTTACGTTCTTTTTTCCGGAAGCACAAATGATCAGATACTGAGTATATTTAAATGGAAATTATTGTTCACCTGCAACTCATGTTTTTTGAGAAGTATGGATTTTTATCTCAGAGAAAATTGTTATGGTGTTATCAAGGCATTATCATTTTTATTGGCATCGTCCTCCTCAAGGAATTTTTTGTATAAAAATTTATTTTACAGCCATGGGAGAATTTCTGTTTTCTACCTGTTTACATTGTTAGAATGTAAATAAAAGAATTGGTAAAGTATTAAAAGTCCCCAACTTCAAAATTAATTCTAAAACAAATAAGAGAGTAGAAAACTTAAATATGCTTTAAATATTTAAAAATAAAATCTCCCTTTCTTTTCCCGCCCAGGAACTATGTAATCTAAATGGTTAAGTTCTCCACCTATTTAGAATTAGAAGGAAAAAGGCTATGGACTTAAAAAAAATTTTTTTTATACTTTAAACATTACTACAATCTTAAAATCATCTCTGATTGTGTCAAACTAAAGAATTGGATATAGTCTATCTTCTTGGCTTCCTCCTTTTGAGTAAACAGATTTGAAATCTGCCCAGCCCTCTCGGTAGGAGGATGGGGCACCTAGCACTGCTCTCCGCTGACCTCTTCTGGCTCCCTGTTGCACATGTGTTGTTGAAGTGGACGGCTTCTTCCTGTTGAATGCCTTGGTGAAAGGGAGGTGAGAATTGGAGGGAAATTAGCCAGTGTAGACTATGTTATGATAACCTCCCAATGTCTTTTTCACTCAAACTTCCTGTTATTCTTCCCACAATCACTCAAACTTCCTGTTATTCTTCCCACCATGGGCGAGCCATGATGGCTCAGCAGGCAGAGTTCTCACCTGCCGTGCCAGAGACCTGGATTCGATTCCCAGTGCCTGCCCATGCAAAAAAAAAAAAAAGAGCATCTGTTTACCAGATATACTTTATATATAAAATAATGATTACTTGATTTTCCATTATTAGAAATGCATGCAACTGCCAATATGAACTTCTTATGACTATTATCACATCTTGTTAATGAATGCAAAATGAAAAAAAACTGAAAATTTTACCGACAGATATACTTTTATCCAGGGGCAAATCGATGGCTTTCTTTAGACATTTTGGAAAGAGAAAAATGGCTTACCTCTCTTACTACTGTGAAGATCCTTAAAGATCTGGAAACCATTGATGTAGCCCTATCATGAATCAAAAAGATCTAAAATTTTTTGGTATAGAAATGACAACCATTACTAATTTGGTCCTGCCTAAATGATGAATATTGTATCAGGATTTTTTTTTTTTTTTTTACCCATAGAATAAGGAGTTGGAGATGCATCCCATAGCGCTGGTGGTATCCAGAACAGAGTTCCCCTTCTTTCCTATAACTGGAAGGTCAGTCAAGATTTTCATCTGTGTTTTATCTTTAGGGAATGGGCCATCAAACTTAAATTCAGACATTTTCATATTTTGAGATAAAATAGATTCACCACATAAACACGCGCACACACACACACACACACACAGGGTTTATTTCTGGAAACTCCACTGAAGTCTATAATTCCGATTATCAGTTTATTGCTATGGGAACCCCATCTCCATTTTGTGCCTCTTCCTCTCAGTTTATTATACTGTTGTTACACATTTGCCTCACACTTTCCCCACATCAGCTGGTTATGTTTTTTAGCTGTTATCAAACATCTTATCATCTAGTAATACCTAAATGAAGCCAAGGTGAGAGCACATGCATAGGTTATAGTCCTTAGAGTGGTGGGAAGAAAAGGCACATTTACAAAATAGCCACCCTGCCAGAGATTCTGGATGCCCCTGTAGAATGGGCCATGTGCTTTTCTCTGTATCCACTCAGCAGTCTCGTTCTTGTTTTGTTCCTTGAAATTCATAATTATGCATAGCACTGAAATGAATTTAAAGCAATAAATGACCAGTACAGGACCCATATGGTTTTTCCTTTTCTGTAGTTCAACAATATAATGTCTTGTTCTAATGCTGTGGCCATCCCATAAATATCTATATATTTTTGTGGCTTCTAATTTTCTTAACCTGGAACTTTTCTTGCAGAAAAAATCCAGCCAAGCAAAATTTCCGGCAAAAATAATGCTGCCAATATTTTTACAAAGCTATATGTACATAATATGTATATGGTTATATATGTAATTTTATGTATAGCTTTTTAAAATCTTTGGATTCTATATTTATTATTCATTCATTAGATGAAAAATATTGGAAGGCCAAATACTGCTAAATTAAACACTGCTGAGGAAGGGGGAGTGGCAGTCATTTAAAAACTTAAAACATAATTTATATAGGATCTAGTTGACAAAGATCACAAAAAGATAAAATCTGTTATACTCTGCAGGGAAAGGAAGTATTGCTCACATGATGCCACTCTAAACTACTAATTAAAACACCTAAAAATCCACTCAGGAATTCTGTCCTAGACTGTATCCATAAATGATAGTAGTACTAGGACATAATGATATTTCTATTAAAGAAGACTTTTGTATGTGTCTACTTGCATCAACTATACAGGGTAACATACCAAAATAATTAAATCCATATATTCTCTGTCCTCTAAAAGTTTATTATCTCTTAAAGATATTTTAGAGTAGACATATATTTAGACATATAATTTATGAAAAAAATAAGATACTGCTATTATAGCTCACACTTTTACCAGTTTAAGGGGGAAAGAAATAAGAATATTTATCTAATTGCAGGGGTAAGATCAAGAAGAATAGCCAGTGAAATTCAATTTGGTCATGGTAAGTTATTCAGCCATACTTATAGTTAATGTTAAATGGATGAGCTATTCATCCACTCATGTGCCAGTATGAATCTGTGGTGGACCCCAGAAGAGCCATGTGCTTTAATCCTCATTCAGTATTGCTGGGTGGGAGCATTTTGATTGTTCCCATGGAGATGTGACCCACCCAATTGTGGGTGGTAACTTTAGATTAGATGATTTCCATGGAGGTGTGTCTCCACCCATTGAAGGTGGAGTTGCTTAGTGGAATCCTTTAAAAGAGGAAGCATTTTGGAGAGACTCCCTTTTATAGAGCCACGAGAAAGCCAGCAGATGCCACCATGTTCTCCATGTGCCCTTCCAGCTGAGAGAGAAAACGTTGAACTTTATCGGCCTTCTTGAACCAAGGTATCTTTCTCTGGATGCCTTAAATTGGATATTTCTATAGACTTGTTTTAATTGGGACTTTTTCTTAGCCTTAGAACTTTATAAACTAGCAACTTATTAAATTCCTCTTTTTAAAAGCCATTCCAGTTTTGGCATATTGCATTCTGGCAGCTAGCAAACTAGAACAACTCAGATCTAACTGATCATTTGTGGATTTGACCAGAGAATGTTTTCCTTAAGATAATGTTTTGTTTTGCTTAGAAAATGATCATGTGAACTATTTTTTATTTCATAAAGTCCATCAATCCACCTTCAGGGTATTTTCTTCTAATTTGGATCAACTTTTAAAAGAGGTTCCTTTAAAAATGTATATTCTGATACTCTGAGATAAAAGGTCCCACTTTAGCATCCTTTCTCTCTTTCTTCACAATCTTGCTATACTTTTTCCTGTAGTTCTGTATTAAGTAGAATTATCCTTTGGGTCCCACTTTAGGTATTGCTTCCTTCCTTGGGGAATCCTTCCCTTATACCATCAAGACTTGGGCTAGGGCCCCTTCCCCAGGGTCCCTTGGCACCCTGTGTTTACTTCTATAATGGCATTACCCTCCAGGATTGAAATCATTTGGTCTCCTCCCTAAATTTGACCATGAGCTTCTTGAAGCCAGAGAGTCTATGGAGTTTTTTCTTTTTCTTTTTTTTTTCTTTTGATAATTCTCAGAGCCTGTCAAAGGGTCTGATATATCGCAGGCACTCAGTAAATGTTCATTAAATGAAAGCGAGAGATCGTGAATAATCACAGCAGTTGCAATCTGTGAATAAAATATGGAGAAAGTATGTTTGGAATAGTGTCCTTTTTTTTTTTTTTTTTTTAATTTTTTTTTTTTAATTTGCATATGGGCAGGAGGCACCAGGGACTGAACTCCAGACCTCCAGCACGGCAGGTCGGAGCTCTGCCTGCTGAGCCACGGCAGCCGCCCGGAATAGTGTCCTTTTAACGATAAGAAGTTTTACCTGTTTAAACAACTGATCAAGACTTTAGAAATCTCTTGAAAAGATCTCTTTGCTACAGCTGTTCACCTTGTTTGTAGTTCTGAAGCTGTTAATCGTTTATTTGATGATTTGGCAAAGTCCATTAAGTATCTGTTATTTAGCTGTATCCATTTCCATTTTTATAACTTATTCCAAGGACTGCCTACTTCACCAGACCTTTCTAGTTATATCTTTAAATTAAAATTCATTAAATATCAATAATGGGTGTTTGCTACAAAAATGAGGAACCAGGTTATCTTTTTAAGAAAATGAGTGTTTATAGTGATCAGTGAATTTGTAACCAAATTATGCACAAAAGCAATGTAAAAAATGTTTAAAACTAAGTTGATGCAAATGAAGCATTTCAAAGTATGGGCTGGCACTTCATCATTAATTTTAATTTTGTAAACTTTGTCAGTTGATGTCACAACCTTAGTGTTATTTTTTAAATATTTTTTTAAGGAGTACTTAATTAAGTAATGTGGTGTTTGCTCATTTCAAACAGTGTGCCTTTGTTCCTGTCAAAGCCGCGCAGGCAAGCATTGCTTTTCTTTTCCCTTTTGTTAATATTCTGTGTTAGATAATGGTTTTGCAAATAATAGATTCCAAGGACCTTTGATCCACCATTACTGTAAAATAAAATGCAACTTAATTGGGGGGAGCATAATGGTTTTAACCTTGTGTATTAATTTGACTGTGCTTATGGGGGCAGATCCTTAAATGAGACGCAAATGAAGGAAAAATTGCTAATGCTGCTACTGTATATCTAATGAGCACTGTGTAATAAACCATAACCTCTTCGACATTTCTCTGGAAAGCAGCATGATTATTTTGGATGGCTAGCCCTTTGTGGATGGCTCATTACCGTCTGGCATAATATGTATTGATAGAGACTGTAATTGTCAACTCCTGTTTGACATGCTGCTGCTAATAAATATGGCTTGCATCGCTGGAACCCACTCATAGTTATATGGGAAACTCTAATTAAAGAAAATTATACATTTTTTAAGTTAAAAAAAAGTGAATTTGTAATGTTTTCCTTAAAATAATGTTTTGTATATAGAATGTCTTTATAGAGGATTGTTTATTTACTGTCCCCTGCACTCTTACTTTGTCTAAGTTTCGTGTGTTTAAAAATATTTGAAGCTCCTCTATGAGTTTCTTTTATCATGTAGGGGCAAGCATGTGGCAAGACCCTTATAAACTGATTTGTGTGTGTGTTTATTATAAAAAGTTTATAATCTTTGGCAATAAAAGAGAGCAGATACCTAACAACCATGTTAAACAACATTTAGGTTTGGAAAAATGTGAATAAAAAATTAGAATTGGGTACTACCTCATGTTATAAAACAAATGTTGATGACCTTAATTGATATAACAGTGTCTAACAATGTAAAATTAGACTTCTGAAAGAATGATGTCTTTGTTCCCCAATGTAATTGTTATATACTCTGAACTTCTAGATAAGGAAGTGTACTATTGGTTTATAGACTGCAATTCATGATTTTATCAAGTAGAATCCTCCACATAGTACATGAGATTCAAACATGGTCATATTTCTTGGAGTAGTTCCAGAATATCATGTGAAAAATTAGGCAAACCTCAGGTTTCTTCTTAGTGACATGAACTCTAATATCTTAATTTTCGAACAAGAAAATGGAAGTCCAAGGAGGTAAAAAGAAGTCACTGTTAGTAGAACATGGCTCTCGATTCATCCACCCATGGTTTTGAATCCTGATCCAGTCCATTTGTCTTAGGCAAATTTCTTAACTTCTCTGAGCCCCACTGTACTCATGTATAAAAATGGAGACATTTCCACCTACTTAGCATGGCTCTTGTGAGGATCAGATGAAAAAAACATATATGAAGCACTTAATGAAGTATTTGACATCTAGTGTGTACTTAATAAATATTTTCTTCTTTGCCCTTTTGTTCTTCTTTATTCCTCTTGTACTTCACAGATGATCACATCTCTAATAGAGCACATTCTCTTCTTTCTTAAGGATGTCTCGTCCATGAAACATAGAATTTTAATTTTGTTAGATAGTATTTACTAGCAGTCAGGTTCCATTCTGGTTTTCTTGCATGCATTAACTCACTGCATCCTCAGAACAACCTTAAGAGGTAAGTGTTTTTATCATTCCCATTTAACAGATGGGGAAAACTGAAGCACTAAGAGGCAAAGTAATTTGCTCAAAATGACACAGTAGTTGGACCAGAATTTGAGCCCACGCAATCTAACACCAGACCCTGTATTCTTAACCATTCAGCAACATGACCTCTGCAAGTCAGCACTTCTTATCTCACTAAAACAAAGAGAAAGAGCAGTTTCAGGAATGGTTCAGGAGGACCCCAGTCCACCTTCCTTTGTAGGGCTGAGGTGTCCTTAATGGACAAATCCAACATAGCTGTCATAGGATAGCGAGGATATTTCTGGAGGGATGGATGGTAAACCATGTAGAAGAAGAAACCACTATGCTATAGGAAATCAGAGAAAGAGGGAATTGAGTGATGACTGTTTTTGCACTAGACCTTCTGGCAAATACCACATACTTGCAGTATCCTGCATACACTATACTGTTTCATGCCTCACAACTCATGCTGTTTCCTCTGCCTGGGTCAACGTCCCTACCTTTCTTTAGGTGACTGTCTCTTAGCTATCCCTCAGACACAGCTCAGCTGTCATCTTCTCTAGGAAACCTTTCTTAACCCCATACTGAACTAAGGACCCCTTTTCCAGCCTTTCACAGCACCCTGTGTATATAATTAAAGTGGTAGTAGCAGAGAATAATGACCATGCATATCCCCTTATAGATGAGGGCAGTGAAACTGGGAGGTGGTAAATAATTTATCCAGGATCATATAGCCTGTAAGTGGCAGATCTGGGATTTAAATTACATCTTTTTTACTCCAAATCCATATTCTTACTTACTGTAGTGTATTCACCATACTTTGACATTATCTGCTTTCAACTTTCTCATGATCAGATTATAAACTCTTTGAGGACTGCACTGTGTCTTATTCATCTTTTACTCCAGATCCTATCAAAATTGTGCTCTAGAGGGAAGAAAACCCAGAATGTAAACTATGCTTATTTTTGCTAAATTTACTTAAATTTGAACTGTTTTGTAATGAGCAGGGTTTAATATCATTTTTTAACTTGCTATATTATAAAAATGTAAAAACAATACACAGATATTGATAGAAAATTATTCTAGGTCTTCTTTAGGATTTAAGTCAAATATTAAATGAAATAATGTTTGTAATTGATAATCAAACATGATAAATATCCAGCTAAGGTGGTGCCATATGATAATAGTTCAAGGTATGCCATTAATAATATGATCAGAATAGTCACGTAAGCCCTTTGTGGAAATATAGAGAAAGTGAACTGCTTGTGTTATCAGGGATTCAGAATGATAGCGACCTACCTTGAGCCATCTGAGGAACAGCACAATAATGGCACAAATATTTCACAGCTCTCTCTCCTCTCAGGACTCCTGGCTAAATCCTTCCTTATGGAGAAGGGTTTATGATAGGGCAAGACCTTGGAAAGGCAGTTCAGTTAGGAATCATCTGAATTATACTACACTTGAGGACAAGGGAAGTAGAACTATGGATACATTTTTATCTTTTAAGTGGGCTTGCTCAAAGGGCAAGCCAGAATGCTCTGGGTCACATTCTGGGACAGAAGTCTCCACTGCATTCTTTTCTTCAGAATGAGAATGAAGAAAAAGAGCAAAGTTAGTCTCATTCTTTTCTCTGCTTTCTTCAAACTAAGTTGACTCCATAGGCCACTTCTGTTTTAGACCACCCGCAGGGCATATGTGTCCAGCTGAAAGTATGCTGGTGAAATTAGGTAGTAAGTATAATGACTTAACGTTCTGATCATTAACTAGCAGTGAATATTTTTTGGCAATATCTTAAGACCTAACTGTTCACATTTCTTTGGTTTAAGTAACCTTAGTTAGGCAATATATAATAAGCATGTGAATTTTCTTTTCCCTCTGTGTGAAATGACTTTTTTTGCATATAATACAGATTTAATCATTTTGTTCTCCTTAATTCATTCAGTCATTTGGGTCAGTGGCCAGAAAATGAAGAATGTTCCTAGGCTTTCTTCCTTCTTGTTTTGTTCTCACTTCTTTTTCTCTAAGGCCCTGTCTGAGAGGAGACATCCAAGCCTTTGTCTTAAACCTACCCTCCTCCCAGATTCCTGTTTCAGTGTGCTAGTTGCAGCCATTCTCTGACTATTCCGTGGCAGCAGTCAACTCTGCTCATTGTCTGCTCCATGAGCCCTGCTGGGCCCAGCAGCAGCAGCCGCAGACCAACTGCAGAGCCCCAGAGTGCTGCTGGGCCGGCTCACCTGGCATCAGCCAGGCTGAACAGTCGCAAGAGCTTTGTTCTCCTTGATCTGAGTTTCCTTCATCCAAGAAAAGCCCAACTCTTTTGTCACCTCTCCATAGAGCCACCCTCCCCCCCTCAGTGACCATAATAGTGTGTCCCCATGGCAGTCATGGGCCAAGACATTCATTTCACTTAGTTTATGCTGTGTGTTCATCTTGTTAAATCTTTTTATGTTATTTTTCTATATCCTCTGTAAGCTATGAGCCCCTTCAACTGCATTCAGAGAACATGCCTTAAACTCAACGAGAAAGAATGCATACCCACTCACACTTTGATACATACTCACTAAAAAATAAAAACTCTTCTTTTATACTTTGTACTCGCAGGGATTTCCACATAGTAGGTATTCTATAAAAAATTTTTGATCATGAAAATGATGATCAGATACTCCAGGTGAATAATTCTCAGTTTTTACCTATTCTGATATTCTTAAGTTACAAATCAAAATATTTAGTTTTTAAAGTACTTTTTTCCATGTATTTCTAGGAGTGGGCTATTTCATGTGATCATGGAAGCCTACACATATACTGATTAAAATTAACATATTTTAAGAGATGTAATGTGCATATGTATGTAAATGCATGTATGTGTAATATGTATTCTGAATTGAGTATTAAATGACTTTCTCTCTTTCTCTTTTTAACCTGCTTATCTTTGACATCCAAATTGGCTTATGAACCATTTGATATGATCAGCTAACTCTTAGGAAGACTTTTAAAGGGAGAAATTGGTGACCTCTACTCAGAATTTCATGTCTGTCTTACTCCTTATAGCCTTATTAATTTTATTTATATATTTTTAGCCTTATTAATTTTTGAAGCTACTTACAAGCAGTCATTTGTAAAGAGAGGCCTTATCAATTCTTTAAAAATAATAATTTTATAGGCTTAGATCATTCTTTTAAGTGATTGGACTTGATTTGGAGAAAATCTAAGTGCGCAGAATGGTAAAAGAAAGCTGGTTTCCTTTAAAAAAAACCATAGTGTGGACACAAGAATTAGCTGGACTAGTGCGTAGTGAAGACAGTGATGGCAGCAGAGGTCCAGGATGATTAAATCTGAAATTTTTAAAAGCATGAAAAGTAGTATTAAAAACCTCAAAGTGGAAAGAGATAGATTTACTTGAAAAACACAGAGAAATTGGACAGTTTGGTCAGAATAAACACAGTAACGTAGGCAGCCGCACTCTCAGATGCCTGTTTACAAAAAATATTATGGAGTGGAGAGGTTCGTTTATTTATGAGTTAGAAGTATATTAGATAAGCTTCAAGTTCTCCTCTGTGTAATCCTCTGAATACAAACTTTTTTAAGCTGCTGCCTGGTATGTCATTTGAATGCCTGAGTGAAATATTTGCTGATTAGAATATGTAGTTTTCTCCTCATCACAGTCTAAACTCCTTGAGAGCAGGACTCTGGTGTGCTTATGGTATAAAGGCAGCACCAAGTATTGTGCTCGGCACATTACCGGTGCTCACAAAATACAAGGTTGTTGGATCCATGTGTACATTTGGCCATCCTTCTCTAGTATATTTTGTTAGTCTTTTGTCAAAAGCGTATGTTCTCAAAGAGTGTGCATATTTTAGTAAGCCGTATTACTCACTTCTTTCAGAAGTGAAGATAAATACTGTAGATCCAGAAGGTCAGGACAAGAAGTAAAGGTCAGATACATGGAGAGAAGAAGATGAATACTATGGTCTTAGAGGTCTTTACGGAAGTCAGATCCTTAAGCTTATAACTATTTGGTACTCAATCCAAAATTTGCACACCTGACCTGTTTTGCAAAGTATTTTCTCAGGTTAATGGTATATTTTCAGATGTCTCTGTTTCTGTTTATTATGCATAAATGGGCTAACTTCATTGATTGGATTATAAATTGTTCTTTGTGGTCGTCTTTGATTATTTTAGTGCTATGTAATTAATGTTGATTTATGTTTAAGATTGTTTGTCAGATATTAGTTCAAATTTTTAAAAATTTCATCTGAATATTGATATATCTACATACCATATCTGAAGAATCACTAATAACTTACCATTTCTGTATAATTTCAGCCTTTTTAAATTTATTAAGACCTATTTTGTGAGTAACGTGATCTGTCCTGGAGAATGATCCAGGAGCACTTGGGAAGAATATATATCTTTCTGTTTTGGGGTGCAGTGTTCTATATATATGTTAGGTCTAGTTCATTTATCATATCACTTAGGTTCTCTCTTTCCTTAGATGTTTTATCTATTGACAAGAGTAGTGTATTGAAGTCTCCAACTATCGTTGTAAAGATCTCTGTTAGGGCGGCTGCCATGGCTCAGCAGGCAGAGCTCCGACCTGCCATGCTGGAGGTCTGGAGTTCGATCCCTGGTGCCTCCTGCCCATATGCAAATAAAAAAAAAAAAAAAAAGATCTCTGTTAGGCTATTCATTTTTGCCACTGTTTGCCTCATGTACCTAGGGACACCATGGACATGGATCATATGTTTTTAGTCTATTCTGCCAAACTGTGTCTTTTGACTGGGAGTATAATCGTTTGACATTTAATATTATTAATGTAAAGGCAGTAATTACTTCAACCATTTTGTTCTTTTGCTTTTATTTGACATAGCTTATTTTTTCCCCCATTTTATCCTTTTATTTACCCTTACTAATGATCTTCATTTTTACACACTCCTCCAAGCCTCTCTTTTCTTTTAAGCCTGCAGGACTCCCTTTAGTATTTCTTGTAGGGCAGGTCTCTTGTAAACAAACTCTCTCAGCTTCTGTTTATCTAAGAATATCTTCGATTTTCCCTCATTTTTGAAGGACAGTTTTGCTGGTAAAGAATTCTTGGCTGGAAATTTTTCTCTTTCAATATCTTAAATATATTGTATGACTGCCTTTTTGCTTCTATGGTTTCTGATAAGAAATCGGCTCTTAGTCTTATTTGGCTCCCCTTGTATGTGGTGAATCACTTTTCTCTTGTTGCTTTAAGAGTTCTTTCTTTGTATTTGGCATTTGACATTCTGATTAGTACATGTCTTGGAAAGGGTCTATTCAGATTTATTCTGTTTGGAATATATCTTATGCTTCTTCAATATGCATATTTTTGTCTTTTGTAAGAGTTGAGAAATTTTCAGCCAGTATTTCCTCACATATTCTTTCTGTTCCTTTCTCTTCTCTTCTCCTTCTGGGGCACCCATGATACATATTTTTATATACTTCATGTTGTCAGTCATTTCCCTGAATCCTTGATCAAATTTTCCCTTTTTTTTTTTTTTCCTGTCCATTCTTTCGTCTGTTCAAATTTGGATGCTTTGTCTTCTAGCTCACTGATCTTTCTTCTGCCCTTCAAAGCTGCTGTTGTATGCCTCTAGTGTATTTTTAATTTCATCTGTTGCAGCTTCCATTCCAATAAGGTCTGTTATTTTTTCTTTGCATGCTTTCAAATTCTTGTTTATTCCCACCCAGTGTCTTCTTGATATCTTTATATCTTTAACCATCTCTTTGAATTGATTTAGGAGAGTTTGAACATCTTTGATTAGTTGTTCCAAATTCGGTGTCTCTTCCACTTTTTAATTTCTTCCTTTAACTGGGCCATTTTTTTCTTCCAGTTAATGGGCCACACATTCCACTGTGTCTTATGTGGCTTGTAATTTTTTGCTGATATTTGAGCATCTGATTATCTAGATGCGTTTATTCTGTAGATCTATATCTCTCTCTTGTCTAGGATGTTTTTGTTAATTGAGTTTGTGTTAAGACTCTTCTTTGGTATATTTGTCAATATTTCCCAGCCAAAACAGGGCTGGTTCCCATGTAGGAGACACAGACCAGATCCAGAGGACCCTGAGGAGAGATTCAGGAAAGAGTTCAAAAGTATTTTTTCCTCTTCTCGAGGTTGTACTTTCCTAGCCTGCCAGCTTATGGAACTCTTCAGCAACCTACTCCCCTAAGCCCCTCTAAGGCAGGCTATATTTGGCCCTTTGCCAGTTCCACCTCTGAAGCCATGGAAACAGTGGCAACAGCTCCTTATGGGGATGGGCTAAAACACTGGGATCCAGTAGTCTAAATTCATTGACGAATAGCTGGATCAGTACTAGGCTGTGTCCTACTCTGTACTTGAGGTGGAGAATTCCCCTGGCTGTCCCAGTCCGCAGCAGCCCACCAAGCAGAACCACCCCATGTGCATGTCTCAAGGGTGGGTGTGGGCTCCAGGAGCTGCAGATGGAATTACTCACAGTCTCTGACTACAGTTTCTCAGCCTCTTCATTCTGTATTTCCCTTGATGCTACACAGAGCTCCCCTGATCTTCAGAGCCCCATTCAGACCATTTTTGTCAGTCTATTTGCTGCTTTGGGGAGAGGAATGAGCCTTGCAGCTCTCTCCTTATTCCTCCATTTTCCTGGAGGTCCAGTACAAATTCAAAGTTACCATTTCTGAAACTTCTAAATTCGAGCACAGTAAAAGAATTTGGATAATTCTCTGCTACCTGGTTCTGTTTTATCACTAAACAGAAATTTTCTGAGGAACTTCCATCCTGTAAACTTATATTTAAATTGTTTAATCAGCAACTTGGGGTGGTGTAATATATAGAAAAAATTAGAATGTAAAACTTGTACTTCTGGCTACCTAAAAGGATTACTACCTGAACAGAATAAATTTGAACAAGGTTGATACTTAGCCTCTATTTCTACTACTGTAAAAGGAGGCACAGTATTAGATGATAGGCATCCAAGGTCTCTGTTATTCTTTTGTTCTGAAAAGCATCCTAAATTTAAGTCTAGAGGAGGAAGAAGGTAAGCCCCTTCCTCACTAGACTATAAATTCTGGAACCATGTTCTAGTCTACCCTGTATTCTAAACTGCTAAGGTAGTATCTGCCAATAAAAGGTGCTTAATAAATATTGTTTGAGTGGATAAACAAAGCTGGAGAACTACATGCATTTTATTAAAAAGTCATTTATTTTCTGTCTACCCCTCTAAGCAGTCACTGTCATTAGAAAATGTGTGTTATTTGTCAGCAAATATTTGATATCCCATAAATCCTGGTTTCATGCACAAATGAATGAAATTCATTACTTCCTTACATTGTTCCTATGAAATGCATGTTGCTAACTCCATTTTCAAGTGAGCAAACTGAGATTTTGGGAGGTGAAATAAATTGTTCTGTGGCTCATAGGAAATGAAGCTCGTATTCAAAACTAGGGCTTTCTAATAACAAAACTAGCTGTTTGGATAGAGTTAAATTTACTCTAAAGTATAAATTACTTATGATTATTCCCAGGGAAATGTTCTATGGAAAGGCAAAATAAGAACTGGAGGGCAGTGGATACCTGAGACAGAAAATGGTCAAGTACTGGAGAGAGACAGGTACTCAGAAACAAACTTACAGACTTTCCTAGAGTCATTCCTGACCAACTTGAAATATTGATTACCTGAAATATTTAGCTGTTTTCTCTTTGAGAAGATAAGGTGTTAATATGAAAAAAAAATTTTTTTTCTTTGCTCATGAAAAATTGTATTGACTGTAGGAATAAAACACTGATGGGGGTAGGCAGCAGGGGCTCAGTGGCAGAGTTCTTACCTGTCATGCCAGAGACCCGGGTTCGATTCCTGGTGCTTGCCAATGTTAAAAAAAAAAACACTGATGGGAGTTAGGGCACCTGGATTTTAGTTTTTACATCCACAACCTATGGGACCTTAACTAATTCACTTGACCTTTTCCTGTCTGCTGGATCCTCATCTATAACATGGACATATTAATCTAGATCAGTGAGGTTTGATAGGTACACAGAGGAACTTTAATGGCTAGTCAAGGGTAGGGATTGGGGGTGGGACCAGAGGGGTAGAAAGGATGGCCCATTACCAAGGGAAGCACCTGGAAGTCTAGGGAAGCAATCTACACCAAACCCAGGATGCCACCCCAAGAATGCCTGTGGTGCTTTAATGGATGGTTTCCCCTGACCACAAGTTCAGGTCTTGCTCCAATGTGAGTCAACCATTCTTCTCCTATCCTTGGGATGTGAGGTCTCCTCTAAAGACTTATTTAAATAGAAGGGTGAGTTGATTTAAAACTAGCAATAATTAACATTAATTGAGCATTTACTATATGAAATTATTGTTCTAAGAATTATATGTACATTTACTTAGCCCAGAACACTATGGCATAGATGTTATTGTCTTCACTTTATAGATAAAAAGACTGGAATACTGAAAGTGGATAAGCAAACTGCTTAAAGTCACACAGCTATTAAGTGTCGGAGCTGAAATATGAATCTGGGCAGTCTGGTTCCATAATCTATGCTCTAAAGCTGTTTGCTGTCTGGCTTCTCTAAAGGAAGAGGATTTAAAAATAAGATTTAAATCTCAAGTCCCTAAGAATACAGTTGGTATGTACAGAAATAATGAAAGTGATATGTGAATAACTGAAGTTGCCTTTAGCAACTTCCAGACAATCCTGACTTTCAGATTTCCCTGGGGAAAGAATTTGAGCACCCTTAATTGGGCCCATTCCTCAGCCCTGGGTCACTCAGCACATGGGGTCACAGACCACAGATGTGGCACCTATCACCTACCTTATGACCTCAGTGGGGAAGAGAGGCAGTCTTTTCAGGGAAAGGGGAATCATTATTATCAAGGCAATCACCACAAGAAGGTGCCTGGCACAGTAGTCAGTGGGCTAAGTCTTGGCTGACTTTGGGGCATATTTTGCAATTGTTTTTCTTCATTGAATCCCTGACATGGAGCTTGTATCTTTCTCATTTCATAGACTAGTGGAGAAATTATAGATGCCCATAAACCAAATCATTTATCTTTTTGTTTTGAAAGTAGAGTAGCCCATTCAGCAGTATCTAACAGTTTTAAATGACATACTCTTTGAGCCTGTCATTTCATTTCTGGGGACATATCCTACAGAAATCTTCCCATATAGGCACATACATTATGAGGATATTCACTGAAGCATTGTTTATGATAATGAAAAATTGGAAATGACCTAAATATTTACTATTTTAAAATATTATTATGTAAATAATTAATTGTGGTACATCCCATACTATAGAGTAATGTCCAGCAGTTTAAAAGAATTAAGTAGTTCCATATGTACTGACACAGAAAAGTCTTCAAATTATATTAAGTGAATAAAGCAAGTTACAATACCATATGTATATGAATCATTTATATGGGAAAATGTATAGCACTTTCTCTGTGTTTATAGATGCATAGTATTTGCTCTATGTTTATAGATGTATAGTATTTGTTCTATATCTATAAACATATGTTAAAAACATATAGCAAAAATCTGAAAGAAAATATGCTACCCTAAAAGAAAGATGACTTGTGGGGGGAGAGGTATGTTAGGGAGATGGTGAAGTGAACCTAGTGAAGTCCCAGGGGTACTATGTAAGCACTGTCCAACAGCATAATTTAAAATTTTCTGCCAGCCACACTAAAAAATGTAACAAAAAATAAAAAGTAAAAAAGGAGGGGGCCAAGATGGCGGCTTAGTGAGGTGTGGGATTTAGTTCCTCCTCCAGAGCAGCTAGTAAATAACCAGGAATAGTACAGAACAACTGCTAGGGTCACGTCAGTGACCAGACACAGAGCGTACCCCAGTCTGGACCAACTGGACTGGCTGCGAGCCCACCCAGAACTGTGAGTTCCCCAAGCTGTGGTGGTCAGCGCCCCTCCCCCATAGGCTGGTTCCCGGAGGGGAAAGGAAAGGGACTTTACTAGCAGCACAGGCTGAGCACAACTAAGCTCCAATTGTGGAATTAATTAACAAATTCTGACTACTAAAAATAGGCCCCCAGCTTGAATGAACCTTAAGTAAAAGCTGAGGTTGCTGGTTTTTGCCCCAGTGCAGAGGGGGCAGGCTGACAGAAAAAGATAAAAGGAAAAAAACAAAACAAAACAGGTTTTTTGGATCAGACAGCACATAGTACTTGAAAGGGTCTGGGACCTGAAGGAAAGGAGGGGGCACATAGGACCTGGAGATACACAAACCAACATACCAACTTAAGCTCTTGATTGACAAATCCAAAAGATGGGGGTCCTGCTCTGAAAAGGATTTTTTTTTCCTGTTTGTTGCTGTATTTCTACAGCTTGACTACTCTTTGGATACAGCTGCAAGGCTTCTCAGGCTCCAAATGCCCAGGCATAGGCAGAATTAAGCTTGTTTGAGTGTTTGTCTGCAGCCTGTACCTTCCCCAGGAGAGGGGTGGGGCCCAGCTCAGATGGAATCCTTCCCTCAAGGAATTCAGGCTCCAGGGTCTGGAAAAGTGAAGCGATTAAAGCCAGCGTAAAACCTCTCCTCTATCTCAACCATGCCCCCAACAGGGAGAGTCTGCTGAAGTAAAAGGTACCCCATCACCTTATGCTTGTGGGACCCACAGGCAGACAAGCACTGCATACCAGGAAGGATAGGAAAACTGCAGAGTCCAGAGGCTTCATAGGAAAGCCTTTCAACCTGCTGGGTCTCACCCTGAGGGAAAACTGACACAGGTGACTCTTTCCTCCTGAGAGGAGGCCAGTTTGGTCTGGGAAAATCTGGCTGGGGTCTATAATACCTAAGTAGACCCTCCTAAGTGGGGGAAAAAGGCAGGGCAAAGAACAAGAAAACAAAAACTGAAAAATTCTGATCTGTTAAACAAAACCTAAGCTAGTAGTCTAGAATAAGCTGAATTGATTGTCAAAGATCAGATGGACAACAAAGTCATCCAGCAAGAAAATCCTAGGTAAAAAAAGTGGAAACAATCTCCAGAATAAACTAATTAAGGTAATCAAATGCCTAGACGCCAGCAAAAAATAAATCATACTAGGAAAATTGAAGATATGGCCCAGTCAAAGGAACAAACCTATAATTCAAATGAGATGCAGGAGTTGAAACAATTAATTCAGAATATTCGAACAGACATGGAAAACTTCATCAAAAATCAAATCAGTGAATTGAGGGAGGATATAAAGAAGGTAAGGAATGAACATAAAGAAGAAATCGAAAGTCTGAAAACACAAATCATAGAACTTATGGGAATGAAAGGCACAACAGAAGAGATGTAAAACCAATGGAAACCTACAATGTTATTCCAGAAGCAGAAGATAGGATTAGTGAACTGGAGGACGGGACATCTGAAATCCGACAAGCAAAAGAAAATATAGGGAAAAGAATGAAAAAATATGAACAAGGATTCAGGGAATTGAATCACAACATGACGTGCACAAATATACGTGTTGTCAGTGTCCCAGAAGAAGAAGAGAAGAGAAAAGGAGGAGAAAAACTAATGGAGGAAATTATCACTAAAAACTTCCCAATTCTTATGAAAGACTTAAAATGACAGATTCAAGAAGTGCAGCATACCCCAAAGAGAATAGATCCAAATAGATGTATTCCAAGACATATGCTAGTCAGAATGTCACATGTCACAGAGAAAGAGATAATCTTAAAAGCAGCAAGAGAAAAGTAATCCATCACTTACAAAGGAAGCCCAGTAAGACTATGTGTAGATTTCTCAGCAGAAACCACGGAGGAGAGAAGACAGTGGGATGATATATTCAAGTTACTAAAAGAGAAAAACTGCCAACGAAGAATTCTATATCCAGCAAAATTGTCCTTCAAAAAATGAGGGGGAAATTAAAACATTTTCAGACAAAAAATCACTGAGAGAGTTTCTGACCAAGAGACCGGCTCTGAAGAAATACTAAAGGGAGCAATAGGGACAGATAGGAAAAGACAGGTGTTCTAGTTTGCTAGCTGCCAGAATGCAATGTACCAGAAATAGAATGGCTCTTAAAAGGGAAATTTAATTAGTTGCTACTTTACAGTTCTAAGGCCGAGAAAATGTCCCAATTAGAACAAGTCTATAGAAATTTCCAATCAAAGGCATCCAGGGAAAGATACCTTGGTTCAAGAAGGCTGATGAAGTTCAGGGTTTCTCTCTCAAGTGAGAAGGCACATGGTGAACAGGGTCACAGTTTCTCGGCTGGAAGGGCACATGGCAAGCACAGCATCATTTGCTAGCTTTCTCTCCTGGCTTCCTGTTTCATGAAGACCCCTAGAAGGCGTTTTACTTCTTTATCTCCAAAGGTCGCTGGCCCATGGACTCTCTGCTTCATGATGCTACAGCATTCTCTGCTCTCTCTGAATTTTTCTCCTTCTCCAAAATGTTTCTTCTTTTATAGGACTTCAGAAACTAATCAAGACCCCCCCCAAATGAGTGGAGGCATGCCTCTACCTAATCCAGCTTAACAACCACTCTTGATTAAATCACATCTCCGAGTTTCAAACATGCAGTACTGAATAGGGATTAGAAGAAACGGTTGCCTTTACAAAATGAGATTAGGATTAAAACATGGCTTTTCTAAGGGACATGCATCCTTTCAAATCAGCACAACAGGAGAGAGAGGTGTGGAGAAGAGTGTAGAAATAAAGACTATCAGTAAAGGTAAAAAGAAGGAAAATTAGATATGCATATAAAATCCAAAAGGCAAAATGATAGAAGAAAGTACCACCCATACAGTAATAACACTAAATGTTAATGGATTAAACTCTCCAATCAAAAGACATAGACTGGCAGAATGGATTAAAAAGCAGGACCCATCTATATGCTGTCTACAGGAAACACATCTTAGACCCAAGTATAAATATAGGTTGAAAGTGAAAGTTTGGGAAAAGTTGTTCCATGTCAATGACAATCAGAAAAGAGCAGGAGTAGCTATACTAATATCCAACAAATTAGACTTCAAATGTAAAACAGGTAAAAGAGACAAAGAAGGCTACTATGTATTAATAAAAGGAACAATTCAACAAGAAGACATAACAATCATAAATATTTATGTACCCCACCAGAATGCTCCAAAATACATGAGGCAAACACTGAAAACACTGAAAAGAGAAATAGACACATATACCATAGTAGTTGGAGCCTTCAATTCCCCACTCTCATCAATGGAAAGAATATCTAGACAGAGAATCAGTAAAGAAACAGAGAATTTGATTAATACAATAAATGAGCTTGACTTAACAGACATTTATAGAACATTACACCCCACAACAGCAGGATACACCTTTTTCTCAAGTGCTCTTAGATCATTCTCAAGGATACACCGTATGTTGAGTCACAAAGCAGGGCTCAATAAATTTTGAAAGATTGAAATCATACCAATTAAACTCAATTAAGGTAATATAACTCAATTAAGGTAATATAACATATCAACAAATCAAAGCTGAAAATCACATGTTCATCTCGATTGATGCAGAAAAGGCATTTGACAAAATTCAGCACCCTTTCTTGTTGAAGACACTTCAAAGGATAGGAATAGAAGGAAACTTCCTCGACATGATAAAGGGAATATATGAAAAACCCACACTTAACATTATCCTCAATGGGGAAAAACTGAAAATTTCCCCCTAAGATCTGGAACAAGACAAGGATGTCCACTATTACCACTGTTATTCAACACTGTGTTGGAAGTTCTAGCCAGAACAATTAGAGAAGAAAAAGAAATACAAC
>PVIY010015712.1:0-53283 GCA_004026745.1 Myrmecophaga tridactyla | reverse complement strand
TCATACTTACCATTAAATAAATCCCTCAGA
The DNA here is from genome assembly GCA_004026745.1 of Myrmecophaga tridactyla. Taxonomy (NCBI): domain Eukaryota; kingdom Metazoa; phylum Chordata; class Mammalia; order Pilosa; family Myrmecophagidae; genus Myrmecophaga; species Myrmecophaga tridactyla. Next base: position 53,253 of record PVIY010015712.1, on the reverse strand, counting down.
AGAAGTGAGATTATACTTTCAAATGTCCAGCAGGTAAAAATGTAAAAGAATTGTAACTTCCGGAGAAGACCAGAGTTGGGGGCCTGGGCCTGCACATACACTGCTAACAAGAGTGTAAATTGGTATAGCTATTTCAGCAGGAAAATTGTCAATAAGAATGAGAAACTTTAAAAAATGTTTATATACTTTATATAGAAATTCTCTTTCTAGACACTTAGAATAAGAAAACATTAAAACTGCATATGTAGATTTAGCTATGAAAATATTTGTCAAAGAATTATTTATATTGACACAAAAAGGTGGAAAAACTTAAATATCCAAGATTAGGGGAATTATGGTAAATTTACCTGTGCAAATGGGAAAATGACCTCATCTTCTCGCTTCCCACCCCATGGCATCTAAATAAGATGTGAAAATGGAAGCATTCTCATCTGGATTAAAGAATATGCAAAGAAAGGCCCAGAGCTCATTTTAAGGACAGATACTGCCAAAAGCTGGACTGTTTACCAAAAGTAAAAGAGAAAAAAATCACATTGCTTTGTGGAGGAAAGGGGCAGAAAACTGGGTGAACATGCAGAATAGGAGGGGAGGAAGGAAGGAATAGAGAGAAAAGCTAAGAAACTAAGTGTGAAATTAGGGCCTTAAAAAGTCCCTCAATGAGAAGTTTATTAAGAAAAATGGTGACTAATGTGAAATTTTCAGTTGTTTGCATCCCAGCAAGGTGAACTCTTCTCCTCCCCAAACCGTCAATCCGTCCCACATACAAATGCCTTCTGTGATGTATTTTTTAATTAAGGAAAAAACCCACAATTTATATTTGGCTTAGTGTAGTACAGCAAGGGAATCTTACATGAGACAGAAAATTCTAAGAAGCAACTGATTTACTGGAATCCTCAACGTAGAGCCAGAGCTGATTGTGAGAAAATAACACTCCTAGTAATTTACAGAAATCCTGGTGGGGGCATTGAACTTTCTACAATCTATTATATGGGGATTTCAACCAATCTTATCTATAGATTAGGAAGTAGGATGACCCCAGTTGCTATTTGGAGTGCCCAAATCATAGAATTCTATGCAGTCATTATAAATAAAGCTTTAGAAGAATGTGAAATGACAAAGAAGGATGTACAAGGCTCATATTGTTTAATGAACAAGCAAGTGCAGAATAATATAGCTAGTGTTATAATTTAATTATGTGCACATTTTTATACATAGAAAAGTATATATATATCTTAATGTTAACATAACATTATATGTATAATGTTAATATATACAAATGTTAATAGTGGCTGTAGGTGGTAGGGTTAGAAGTGATTTTTATTCTCTTCATCTATATTTTATACAATTAAAAATGGATGTTTTCTCTCAGAGGCAATCAAACGTACGAACCCTCAGTAAGACTGCCTGGAGGTTTATGTGTCATAGGCTAAGTTCCTGAAAGGCAGAGTCTGAAACAGGGATCCTTGTTTAAGTGACTTATTGTTCTTAACAGGGAATTGAAGGGGACGTGAATGCTGATGTATCTCAGGCATGTAATCATGCTCCCCTCTTCCCTTTAAAACCAATCCATACATGGCAGGTAAAATCCAAAGTTAGGGGATTTCATTTAAGAATTGAGGACACACTTGTTTGGTCCATTACTCGGTCATTTTTTTTTTCTATAAAGGATAATTTAAGGACCTAGAGTGTATTTTATGGGGTAGAAATTCTTCAAGACTCAGCTCTTTTCAATGATCTCTATTACCTGACACTGTGAAGGGAGTGTCATGGCTAATCTGATATTATGTTTAAGAGAGGGACAACATGGACTAATATCTTGCCCATAAGAATTAAGCTTATCATAAGTCTATTTTCTCTGGTGTTATTTCTTTGTCTCAAATCTGCTTCTTAGTTACCCATTTGTCCAAGTCTGTTTTATATCATCCTATAGTCTTACACATCTAAGCAGCTATATAGAAAGCAACTCTATTTTTCTATTAGCTTGGGCCAAAAATATGAGTTTCATCCTTGAGCCTTCTCTTTTTTTTTGCACATGTAATCCATGAGCAAATTCTGTCAGCTTTACCTTCAAATCATAGCCAGAATCTAATCAATTTTCATTATTTCCATTGCTTCCACCCTCATTCAAGCCATCATCATTTATGGTTTGGGCTGTTGAATTAGCTTCCTAACTGGAATCTGCTACTCTTACCCTCGTAATACAGTCCACTTTTTCACAAAGTAGCTAGGACAATCCTTTAAAAATCTAAGCCAGTTCATGTGTCTCCTGTGCTCAAGCCCTCCAAAGTCTTCACGTTCATTTCAAAGTCCTAAATGGACATTAACATACTTCTTTATCCTCATCTCCTCCATTCTTCCCCTGCTTTACTTTACTCCAGGCACTGCCTTTTTGCTGTTGAATAAAAAGCTTTATTTTTCAAAGCTTATATCTTCACCTGATATTTTATATTAACTTGTTGGTTTTCTTTCTCCCCTATATAAAAAGCAAGATCCATAAAAGCAGAGACATGTTCTCCTTCATTTATTTCTGTATCCCCTGTGACAAGTGCTCATGAGATCCTCAATTAATTTTTGAATGAATAAATCGATCTGTAACCCATGAACTTTCCCAAACACTCAATCCACTGTTGCGAAACTAGCTCCTTTCTTTGAAAATTAAGGGCTACTCTCCTCTTTGTCTAAGACTTTAGAAACATTTGCTACAGTGCTATCAATAGCACCCTGGCTCCAGTGAATATATGATAGACTTTACTCCCTTTATTGGCTATCCACTTATTTCCCAAACGGATCATCCAAGTAGCACAAGGCTAAACCTTTAATAGGACTGTTCTCACAGTCTAAGAAGAAACAGCAATAAAAAAGTTAAGCTCCTTCCCAAAATTCATTTGTTGGCAAATTTCTAGTTCCCAGATTTGCTCCCTTGCATCAAAGTCTGTCCTTCTCCTTTTCCTCAGAGAAAGTCTTCCTCTTCAAGTCTTCACAGTGAAAGCCCCATCACCTTGGAAGGTAAACCCACCTAGAGAAGGATCTAGCTATAGGATGCATCTTTTCTTAACCAGTGCTATCTGAGGATGCAATAAGCTACTATAACACACGTCTCGAGTTTGTTATCTATTTTAGGAAAATGTGATCAATGAAATGAAAGAAGAGGTATAAGGGCAAGCAAGAAGGAATTTCCCAATGATATTTAAGATCTTTTTTAGTTTCCTATATAATATGAAGTGATATTGTACTATACATTCTTCCATCAAGGAATTATTGTTCCCAACATGCACTCATGTGTATACACACACACATACACACACTTTCCAAGAGTGAATAATATAGAGTCCTTTGCTCACAAAGAATGCTAGAGTCACAGTCTTTGACAGACCTCTCATTTAGAGGAAGGCCAATATCTTCTCCCCTTGAATTTGGGCCAGTTCTCTGCCTTGATCAATAAAATATGACAATGTATCTATGACTTAAAAGACTGATGGCCTCCACTTACTATTTTTTGGAACACTCAAATTTGGAACAATCTCTCTGGAATCCAGGAGCTGCCATGTAAGCAATTCAACTACTTTGAGACTGCCATGGTGGAGAACTAACTAGTAGGTGCCTTGATATTAATCAAAGCTGAGCCCAACATTACAGCTATTCCTGACAAGATATCAGGTATATGAATGAAGTAATCTTGTACCTCCAGACCAACCCATCTGCCAGCTGAATATGACTCTGTTGACTTAATTATTTTTAACTAAGAAGGCCGCTTAGACTTTGTGAACCAAAAGAGTCATCCTGAAGAGCTCTGATGAATTTCTGACCCACAAAATTGATGATATAACATGAAGGCTATTTTAAGCCCCTGAACTTTGGGGTAGAAGTTAGATGTGTTAAATAGGAATAGATAACTGCAACAATAATATTTAAAAGGGGAGAAACTGCTTCTCTTAGTTGAAAGAAGACTCACACAACTAACTATAATTCAATATAAGTAAAGTGAGAGACTTCTGCAAATTGATGGTGGGGAAATGAGCAGGAGTCGGGGAATAGCTCACACTGAATTATATTAACGTGTTTCTGAGGCTCTTGGTTGAACCAGAGGTTGTTGAGTTTAAATTGGACCTAATAGCTAGATTCAGTGTCTGACAACCCTGTTATGTCAAGACACCTAGGAACAATAGATATGTGATGTTTTTCTCTTTCTTCATTCTTTATCTATCCTGAATCTTTACTTCTCTTTAACATCTTATCTCCTATACCAGAATGTCTAGACACCTTCAAATCTTCTTGACCCAAGTTTTTCACTTTTCTGCTCCAAAATCTCCTCATTCACTTCTCAGTCCTCAAAATTAAAAAACAAAACAAAACAAAAAACCTCCCTCCCTAAATAAACTCTAAAGTGATATTCTGAGGAGATTTAACCCTCCCATGGCACATAGGCACTTCAAAAGAGGGACTTTTAATATAATAGAATCATTAATATTGGAAAGTGTGAAGAAATCATGTTTGAGCTGGGCATTGAGGCTTTTCTTCTTCCTCTTCCTCTTCCCCTTCCTCTTCCTCTTCCTCCTCTTCTTCTCTCTACCTAGACAGCATTAACCTCAAACCAGGAAGCAAAGTACCTTCCAGGAACATCTGTGCTAGTGTCTTGACATGCTATTGGATGCTTTAAAACCTATGTCATTAGAAACCATGAACACTGGTCTTTCAAGAGTAAAGACATCCTATGTTTAGAAGAAAGAAAAAGAAAAGGAGAAAGGAACAACGTACCCTGAATTATTCAATAGAATATAAATATTGTACCAAATACAGTTTTTCTTGATTCAGTTTTATCTTTCAGAATCCTTTGCACATAAGAAATTAATTACATCTCACACTTCTACTATTATTCAATTAGCTTTCACTTTCATTTTCAAAGAGAACATGGTAGCAGTTTATAATGTTTTATGTTGAATAGCTAATTTTTCTAAATAAATCAGATACCTTCCTAGTAGACTTAAAGATTACCATATTGTAGTTATAAGATAAAGGTGTGAAGATTTAAGAAATTCCAGAGGTCTGGAGAGAAGGCCAGCAGAGATTACCCTGAGCCTTTCCACATAAGAAAGAACCTCAGTTGAAAGTTAGCTGCCTTTCCTCTGAAGAACTAATGGAATAAATCCCCTTTTATTAAAAGCCAATCCATCTCTGGTGTGTTGTGTTCTGGCAGCTAGCAAACTAGAACAATAAGTTAAAAGTTTACAGTTCTCTGGGTGCATGGGTGTTTCAGTGGTAGAATGTTCGCCTCCATGCGGGAGACGCAGGTTCTATTCCTGGACCATGCACCTAAAAAAAAAAAAAAAAGAGTTTCAGTTCCAAGCCAATAAAATGTACTAGCTAAGGCATTAAGGGAAAGATACCTTAATTCAAGGAAGGCCAATGGGTCAGGAATTCCTCTGTCAGCTGGGTAGTCACATGGCTGGCATCCGCTGCTCCCTTGCTCCTAGGCTCTGTTGCTTTCACTCTCTGACTTGGAATTCCTCACTTTGCTCCTCTGGGGCTGGCTCTCATCTCTTGTCTTCCCTTGGCTCTCCTCAGGTCTGGCATGCTTATCATCTCATGATGATGTTTGCTGGGCTCCAAGCATCTCTGAATACAAGCAAATGTTCTCCAAGCTGCTCTCTCTGTTAGCTCTGTCAATTCTGGCTCTCTCTAAAATGTTTCCTCTTTTAAAAGATTCCAATAAACTGATCAAGACCCACTTGGAATAGGCGGAGTCACATGTCCATCTAACCAAAAGATCACACCCATAATTGGGTGCGTCACATCTCCATGGAGATAATCTAATCAAAAGTTTTCAACCTATGGTGCTGAACCAAGATTAAAAGAAACGGCTGCTCCCAGAAGTATGTATCAGGATTAAAACATGTTTTCTTCAGATACATAATATTTTCAAAGCTGCGCATTAAGTTATACAAATCTTGATTCCTATATATATAACCTTTTGTCCTTTTAGCCATTCAAACACCACTCTATACATATACACTTATCATAGACACTCATGAAACAGTTACACACAGAAGTATATACAAAAATACAAAATTAATTAAAGATTGAAAGCCTAATGTAAAAGCTACTACCTCTAAAAAATTATGGTTATCCTTTTTATTTTTTTTTTGCACAGGCAGGCACCTGGAATCGAACCTAGGTCTCCAGCATGTCTTTTTTTGCAGTTTTGTAGTTTTGTGTTATCTTTTTTTGTAATGTCTTTTACTGATTTTGTCATCAAGGTAATACTGACCTCATAGAATGAGTTGAGAATTATTCTCTCCTCTATTCATTCTCTTATATTCCTGAGAAGTCTGGCTAGAGGTTGGTCAATGTTTTTTATCTTCTCAATGGCTTTTGATTTCTTTGATTTTCTCTATTATTTTCTGATTTCTATTTCACTAATATTCAATTCTGGGCTTATTTCACTTCTTCTGCTGATTTCAGGTTTAATTTGTCCTTTTTTTCTAATTTCTCAATATTATAGATAAGATCATTAATTTGAGACCTTTCTTCTTTTCTATTATAGGATCTATTCCTCAAAAGTTTCCTCGAAATACCATTTAGCAGTGTCCCACATATTTAGATATGTTGTGGTCATTTCTAGTCTAGTCGAAATATTTACTAATTTCTCCTCCAACTTCTTCATTAACTATGGGTTACTTAAAAGTGTGTTATTTAGTTTTTAAATATATTGGGATTTCCAATTATCTTTCCAATATCATTTATAATTTATATTCATTTTACTCAGAAAACATACAACATACTTTTTGTAGAGTGAATTTTTATTTCTGGCCTGGAATACAATGCATATATGCTCCTTTTGTACTTAAAAAGAATATATATTCTACTATTATTGGGAAGAATGTTCTATAATTGTCAATTAGGTCAAATTTTATGATTGTGTCCTCATGACTGCTAAATTACTAATGATTTTCTTCCTCCTTTTCCACCAATTATTGAGAAAGGAGCATTGAAGTCTCTGACTATTTCTTCTTGCAGTTCTTACAAGTTTTTCCTTTATGTGTTTTTAAGTTCTTTTATTAGATACATAATCATTTAGAATTTCTAACTTCTATAATGAACTGTTGTGTTTATCTATATCTCTCATAATATTCTTTGCTGTGAAATCTAATTTGCTGGATATTAATATGTCCAATTTATCTTTCTTTTAATTACACTTTGCATGGTATATGCTTTTCCAACTTTTTCCTTGTAAACAATTTCTATATTTATATTTAAAATGGGTTTCTTGTGGGCAGCACAGTTGAGTCTTGCTTTTTTAATCAAAATGACCACCTCTGTTTTTAATTAGACTAAACAGACCATTTAAATTTAGTGCTATTATTTATATGTTTAGGTTTAAATAAATGATTTTTTCTTCATTTTCTCTTTTAGTTTATAACCTGTTATTGTGGCTTCTTTTGGATTAATTGAGTATTTTTTATGATTCCACTTTTATCTCGTTTGGTGGGCTATTAGCTATAATTCTTGTTTTATTATTTTAGAGACTACTTTAAGGTTTATAGTATACATCTTTACCTTACCAAAGACTACATTTAAGGGGTATTATGCTGCCTCATGTGTAATATAATAACATTACAAGAGAATAGCTCCATTTTTCCTCCATCTTTGTTTCCATATGTTTTCTGCTACATGTATAATAAAGCCTACACTGCATTGTTATTATAATTCTTTTTGAATAGTCACCTGTATGTTAAAGATATTTGAAGGTCAAGAACAAAATCTCCTATTTTTTACCCAAGTAATTACCATTTTCAGTGTTCTTTATTCCTTTGTGCAGATTCACCTATCCAGCTGTCATCATATTTCTTTGCCTGAATAATTTCATTTAATATATTTTGATGTAGATATATTAGAGATAGACTCTTTCAGCTTTTGTTTTTCTAAAAAAGAGCTCTATTTTACCTCCAGCCAAATTTTCCTTGACAGTTTGTTTTTATTTCCAAAAATTTAAATGTCATTCTACTTTCTTCTCACTTGCATTGATTATAATGAGAAATCAGCTGCCATCTTTGTTTTTGTTAAAAGTAACCATAAAATAACATGTCTTTTTCAATATCTACTTTGAACATTTTCTAGGACTGGTTTTGATCAATCTGATTATGATGTGCCATTGTATAGTTTATTATAGTTTTCCTCATGTTTTCTATGGTCAGAACCCATTGAAATTCTTGGATCTGTGGGTTTGTAGTTTTTGCCAGATTCTTCATTCAAATATTTATTCTGTTTCCCACTTCTCACTTCCTGGCTTAAGGGGACTCAAATTGCATGCTTATTAGGCCATCTGAAATTGTCTTGTAGCTCATTGATATTCTTCATTATTTTGAGACTCTAGTTTCTTTCTCTGTTTTATTTTGGATAGTTTCTATTACTCTGCCTGCAAATTCAATAATCATTTTTCTCCCTGCAGTTTCTAATCTGTTGTTAAAGTCAGCTAGTATATTTTTCAGGTCAATTATTGTAGTTTTCATTTCTGAAAGCTTTTTTATATTGCCCATATCTTTATTTAACATGTTCAGTCTTTCTTCTAGTTTCTTGAACATCAGAAATGCAGTTATAATCATTTTACTTAATGTGCCTGTTTTCTAATTCTTAAGTCTGTGCCAATTGTTGGCTCATTTCTGTTGATCGTTGCTTTTTTTTAAATCTCTCTCTCTTTCTTATGGGAGAATTTTCCTGCCTTTTCGCATGCCTGTTAATTTTTTATTGAATGCCAGCTATTGTGAATTTTACCTTTTTGCTTGCTGGATATTTCTTCATTCCTATAAATATTTTTGGCATTTATTCTGGAATCCAATTAGGCTACTTAGAAACAGTTTGATAATTTTAGTTTTGTTGTTAAGAGTTGGTAGGTGAGGACAGAGCAGCATTTCATCTAAGGCCTAACATTCCCATTGCTTGAAGCAAAACTCCTCTGAGTATTCTTCACCATGCCCCATGCATAATATTTTCAGGTCTGTCTCGTGGTATTAGGCACTATTAGTAAGATTGGTGAAGTTCAAATAGTGTTTCCTCTAATTCTTTCAGCTAGTTCTTTTCCCTTCCTGGTAGTTTCCTCAAACTCATCTGCTTTTCAGTCATTTTCTAAATATTTGAGAAGACCATCAGCATATCTCTAGAACTCATTGTGCATTCATCCCCTCTTCAGGACTCTCCTCTGTGAACTCTAGCTGCCTTGGTTAATCCTGACTGAGCTCTGTTTCATAAACTCAAGACATCTGCCAGGCTATGCTTAGTTCCTCTGCCTTACACGACTTCCTGGAGACTCTTATGTAGAAGCTGTGGCTTTCACAGGGCTCATTGCTCTCATGGATCATTGTTCTTAATTATCTCATTTTCAATTTATTGAAAAGCATTATTTCAATATGTTGTTCAGTTTCCCAGCTGTTTCAGCAGGAGGGTATACCAGGTCCCTGTTATTCCATCTTGGCAGTGAAGAGAATTCAATCTCCCTGCAGTTGATATTAACCAATTCTCACCCCGGGTGAACCTTCAACAATTTTCAAAAGCTCTGTTCACTTCTACATTAGTACGACTTTTTAAAATTTTGCTGTAGAACTTTTAAAACTTATTGAAATATTGACTGTAAACTACTTTTCAAAATTTAGGCCATAAGAGGTACCTGATCAACTCAGACTCAATTTCATTATTTCTGTTTCCACACGTCTAGCATTATTCCCTTCTTTGAAATGAAAGGACACTAGAATGCAAAAATAGTCATGGGGATCTGAAATTTTCAGCACATGTCACTTTGAAGTTATATATAGATGTGTATAGGAAAATATCACTTGAATAAGAGTTAGCATGTCATGAACTATCATCTGCTTTGCCACTTTGTAATTTTGTTACCTTTGTCAAATTGTTTAACTTCCCTGTGTCTGGGTCTCATTTCCTCATTTAAGAATTTGATAAAAGTACTATCTTGGTGCTGTTATTAAGAGCAAATGAAATAGTGCATATAGGATCTCTTTGAAACATAGAAAGTAAAATTTTATTATACAAGATTTATTGTACCCATATACTTTGAGGGAATTAGAAAGGCATACTTTATGGAGAAGAATGATAACATTGCTTTTTGAGATGCACCATCGCTTCAAAGCACAGAGCTTGGCCCATAGAGCTTGCCAGTCCAACTACCCAGCTCTGTCAGGCATCTTTATACAAGGCAGAGGCGGTACAAGTTAATCGGAGTCCAGTAGGTAGGTATTGCTGGTGCCTCTTAAGATGTACTTCTTTTCCATCCAGTGCACTTCCAGGATTAATAACTCCTCCACTGGAGAATTTGTTCCTTCCTTCCACATGTCACCTTATTCCAGGAAGGCATTTGTGTCTTCTATTTCTTTTTCTCCATAGTTTATTTTCTGTCTGCATATAAATATGACTAAACATCTCCTAGGAAACAGTCTTCCAATCTCTGGCCACCTCTACTGAGTTCTCTTTCACTGCCTTTTTTTACTCTATAATCTAAACACTATTTCTTTCCTACATCTTTTTCAGTTCACTCCTCAAGCCATTGAAATGTGTTGTTTGTCTCCACCACTCCATTAAAACTGTAGTTTCAAAGGTCACCAATAATCTCTGTCAAATCAAAGAGATGCTTTTCTGCTTATTTTTCATCACTCTCCAGTTGACCCGTGGATCAGTCAGCCCTTCCTCTTACATAAAAGTCTCTCCCCCTTAGTGGGGACTTTCTTTTCACCTTTCAGTCTGCTCATCAAAAGCTCTGCTAACTTTTACATTAATACAACCATTTTTTTCCATTGCAGAGCTTCATAACCTTAATGATACCTTGACTTTAAATCTTTTTTTTTAGGGCTCATTTATGGATTTCTTTCTTCCTGTTCATCCTACAACCTACAAGGTTAATCTACTTGACTTTACACCTTAGGTAATCTCACCCTTTCCAAACCCAGATCAAAATATCCAACTAGTGGTAGGTATTGTCCCCTTAAAAGAGCAAAGTGCCCCAGACAAATAAAGTTTATCAAATTCCCCACTTCCTGTTACAATCCCTGAGTGGCCCTTATCCTTGGGAAGTCACCACCACAACGTCAAAATCTATAGCCCTGACCCATATTCAATTAGTCAAAAAATCCAACAAATTTTCTATCTTAAAAATATCTCATATCTCTACAATCTGATTAACCCCTCTCTGCTACTATCATCATTTAGGTTTTTTTCACTTTTTTTTTTTAGATCATTGCAATAACTTTTAATTATTATTCCCATATCCAATTTCTTCATTCAACAGACATTTATTGACTCACTTGTATGTGCCATATTTCATTCCCAGTGATGATCAATATAAACACATTCCCTTCTCTCCTGGATATTTCATTTTAGTAGGGGGATTCCAACACAAACAAAGAAAACAAACAAACAACAACAAGTAAAATAGCAATGACTGGTAAGGTTGATTCAAATCATTAAACAGAATTAAAATAGAGTGATGTGATAAGGAGCAGTGACTACTTTAGATTGAATGGTTAGGAACAGACTGTCTAAAGAGATGATATTTAATTAAAAATTTAAGTAGCATGAAGGGTTCAGCCATATGAAGAAAATGCAAGACACGGGGTTAAGATCCTTCTGCCTTCAATCAGTCATTTTCCTAAAATAAAATTTCAATATGACACACCCTTCAACAAAAACCTTTCATCAGTTGGCTTCCTGGTTCGGGATAAATGGTCAAAGTGTCTAATCAATGTGATTATACCTCATTTTTGTAGGACTCTTTGGCTTATTTCCCCTTGATCTCTAATGCCTGCTTTTTTATTTCAGCCTCAGGAAACTGTTTGCAATTCCTGAAATTAATTTCTAATTATCAGCTCCTTCTTTTCACATATGTTCTTCCCCTTCCTAGACAGTCATTTTTAGATGCATTGCTCCCAGTTAACATATATCTACATACTTATTGAATGACTCAGAGAAGCTGGGCTCACTATGGTTGTGTATTCCCAATTCTTACCTAATCTGCTCACAGCATACTTTGGCATCAAATCTTCATTACTTATGCTACACTGGTGATATGATCTGTGCTCATTCTTAGTGGAGGGTTAACCTAGCTTCTGACTCATAGAATTCCTGGGAATATTACAATGAACATGTCTAATATGAAGACAAATCCAATGTAAATTAATGTTGATAATCACTCAGGAGAATAACCAAAATAACAAAATACAACTTAATTAATCTTTTATTTTGCTCATATAATGACCTTAAATGCCAATGAATTTTTATATACTTTAACATAAGCTTATTCTTGCATACACATAATTACAATGTATACAAATGATACTAATACATGACTCTTGGTTTACCTTACTGTTTAAATGAAATCACTAAAATCATACATCACTAGAAATGTACTATTTGGGTTTTTATCCTTGAATGTAAAAGAGGTAGGGTAATAGAAATGCATCAAGATAAGTAAGCTATAATTTAACAGTGACCTTTGTTATTCAGTCATACTGAATAGAGATGGCATTCTAAACTTTCCTTGGTAATGCCCTCAGTGGGCATTTGAGGCCTGTGTGGGGTGAAAGGGTTAAGTAATGTTTAACCAGTATGTATACTTGGTTCTTTTTTATCTCCCTGAGACTTATTAGCACTCTGAGTATCAATTCACTAAGAATGAATAATACCTTGAATGACATCAGCTTCCGCCAACATGTAAGAGGTTACTATGGTAATGGAGAAAGTTTTCCAGAGCACAAAACAAGTACCATGCTTGATATATTAGTCAGCCAAGGAAAGCAGTCACATATAAGCTACAGCATTCATTTAATGAATAGTCATTTATGCAGCATGCATGTCAGCAATTCCGCTGTTTTTCTGAACATCAAAACTTTGGCAGTTGTATTGAGAATCTTGGCAGATTTACAAAAGTGTTAACACTCATTTTCAGAGCCTAGTTTTTTGTTTTGTTTTGTTTTGTTTCATTCCTTATTTCTTGGAACCCATATTTGCAGCAGGTTCACAGAGCTTCTAATCCAAATGCAAAAGTAAAAGTTCTCTACTCAGGCTCAACTGCAGTTGTCACTGCAAAGTTAGCAGTTTTTCCCCTTCTAGTCATTTAGAAATTACTTTCATTTCTTGTTAATAATATTTGGCCTTTTCTAGCACAGTGCTTTATTATACTGTCAGTTTCTCAACATATTTCCTTACGAATTTAAATTTACACAATTAAAATGTTCTGACTCTCATTAATTACTCTTAAGTTCCTCGTAATTGCTTTTTTTGAAAGAGATGTTCAACAAAAGAAAATAATAAAAGACTATTAAAAATTCAATGGTCAGTCTAGTCTCATATAGTGAGAAGGAGATCTTATTTCAAAATGTAAAAAAGGATCAAATCCTTCCCCTATGAACAGCTCATGTGGATTACTTTAAAAAGAAGTAATCATTAGGAACCAGAGGCAAAAACAGGGTCTCTAAAACCAAGGTATGCCAAACTAACATTATTTCCTTTCTTAATGATGTTTTTAAACTGAAAATGTAGCCCAAATCACAACGTTTCTAGTGATATATTCACAGGCACTCATATTACTTTTGTGAGGAAAAAAAAAGCAACAACTCCCAAATCCTAGTTCTATTAGGAATTTCTAGCTTTATGACATTTACAGCAGGATGAAGCAATTTTTGCAGAGTCCAGGCCACACATTCATTAATGAATCTATGGTAAGAGGACAAGAATTTTGATAATGTCTGGAATTACTAGACAATAATACCAGGCAATACCTGATAGGTGGCATCAGATGGGCACAATATAAATACAGAGCTATGTCCACCAGGGTTTACTATCCTTCCTGGAAGGCTGAGATGTCTGCCACAAATCAGTCCATTCATTGTCTATCTCACTGCTTTGGAGTTGATGATTATGCAGAAAACTGTGGATTATTTTGTTTTCTCACCACACATGTCTAATGAGCTCTCTAGAGGAAATGAATCTAGAAAACCAAAAACGAACGTTGACCCAGAGTCTGAGAAGTACCCACAGTGGGATAGATAGTACTGGGTGGGAGGGGAGACCTCAGCAATCACTTTCCTCATTAGGAAATTTTAGTTGGCAATTAACCAATTGAAACATTTTTAGTAGAGATGGGAAAGGGCCACAAAAGAGACTTTGGTGACAAAAAAAATATTTAATGCAAGCATTAAAAAAATTAGATATTTTGATTTATCCAATTTGTTTTTTACCAATATGTTATACCTCTTCTAAAGTAATGATCAGTTTACTGGATTTGTCAAGATCCACGTTCTCTCTGGTTCATATATCCATATTCAACTTAATTTTATGTCTGCTGATCTTTTAATTTTAATATGGGGCAATTTGAAAGATCCCTCATGCCCCAAATACTAAGATTTTAATTTTACAGTGATAGAATACCATTATCCCACATTCATTTACAAAGATCAGGTAGGGAATTAGCCATTTGTTTAGCTGAAAATGAAACAAATGTAATAGAATAATATTTTAAAGAGAAGATCAATAATATATATTAAAGACTTATCTTTTAGTTTTGGTTTCAGAGTACTTCATTCAACTCACAGTAGAAATAAATAGTAGTGGCCTTGGGAAAAAGCAAACCACAAAGGCTGGTTTCAGCTCAAGAACTGATAGAGAGGACAATTCAAACTTAGCTATGGATATTTTCATTTTGTATTATAATCAATCAATCTAGTTTAAAGTAGTTCAAAGGATCCTTAGGAGATCTAGAATACTTGGTAGCGTGTGTGAGATTCCCTGAGGCTCCCTGCTTGATAAATTCTTACCTGAAGTAAGGTAGACCCCTGGAGTTCACAGAGTGGGGAATCCCTGACCTTAAATAACCCAAGAGCTGCAGGCATGGCTGACTTTTAAACTGTTTTAGCTAACATTTAGTCAAAAATGTTAGAAGGTGGCATATCGGCCATCAAATGTCCATCTTATAGAGCAAACTTCCTGCTTCCCATATTTATGTACCCTGGTTACTTCTATATTTCTTAATGTGTCTTCAAATCTGCTTCAGTTGACACAGAAAGGGGTCTGGCTATAGCCTCCCTTAGACATATCACTCTGGGAAATTCCTTAAACCATTACTAATTTAAAAACTGAGAAATGAATTAAATTCCAAGACACGAGGCTGTCAGGATATATTAAAGGGCAGACACTTTGCAGGTTAAATGGTGGGGCAGAGGTTAGAGGCTGTGAGGGTGTTCCAACTTTCTTTGGGAAAGAATGAATGGAAGCACAAGAGATAAATAAATATCATGATGCCCATGAGATAATTCAGGCAGATAAATATCCTGGCTTAGCACGTATAAAAAAATATTATCTGTAAGTGCAATATCTTCAGCAACCGTGTACCAATGAAGGGCATGGTCTATGTTTCCATAGTTCTGTTACTTAAAATCAGTGTTTGTCCTGTGCAAATTGCCTAAATACTCTGTGCCTCAGTTTCCTCCTCTGAAAATAGGCAAAATGATAGCAACTAACTTCTAAGTTTGTTAAGATAGTTAAATGAATTCGCAAGTCAAAAGCACTAAGAACATGTCTATCACAAATTAAGTATGTAAACTAGTGGCATGATTACTGCAAGCTCCCTGGACTCTGCAAAATGATCCTTTAGCCTCTATAAATTCAGTTTGAATTCCACCACTGTCTCTTTATCTACTAATGGGGATATTTTGACTTTCCCTGCAACAGTGTCACTTTTTTTTTTTTTGCTCTTCCTTTTTAAAATACATATTAGATTTAAAAGACCACAATGGATTCCTCACAATGAGCCTCGGCTTCCGTCGTCTCTACTAGTAGAAAAGTTCAGTTACTAAGCCTATGCAGATGTGGAAATTTCCCAAGGTGAAAGAATGAGAACTACAAAGGGGGGATATCCTGAAAGAAGAATGCTAAGGAAAACACAAAAAGATACCTCAGTTTATTCACTTCTTGATCATACAGTTTGTTCCCAATGTCAACGGCAGATTCCTAAACAATTTAATCATAGCAACAGCTACAGTAATGGTGACATTTGCCATGTTCCAGTTACTGTTCTAACTACACCAATAATGGACTTCACAGGTAATCTTTACATGCTGGTACTCATACATATTAATCACATGTATGGCCGGATTACTTTCATCCTTTTGATGTAAAATTAATCTCAATAACAACAAAAAAAGAAAACTATGCTATTCCTGATACACAAAGAAGTAATCTTCACAAAGTCCCACAACTTCAAAGCCAGCTCAACAGACGTCAAACCCATGTTCTTAAACAAGGTCCCAAACTAAACCTCAGTAATTACTTGGAATTGAGAGATACAAGATGAATTTTATTAGAAATCCTAGAGTCACTGATGAAAAAAAATCTTGAGATAAAGTGCTTCTGCAGACACATCACTTTTCCTTCTAAGTAAAATTTAATTTGAAAGTGTATTTAAGCCTGATTTAGAAGCAATAATTTCACTGTCATTGTTTAGTATGTGTTTCATAAAAAGAGACAAAAATAACTATCCTAGAAGTCCAGAATAGATTTCACATTTCGAAGTGAGAATAATACAATTGCACATTCTTCTTCATTCTCCATCATCACTCTAAATGTGTAGTATAAAAAGTATTATTACTGTCAGTAGTCTAAGAGAAGATGTTAATTTCTGGCTCACATACAATCCCCTGGACTTAATTCATAACTCCGCTTACAGATAAATACAAGTTCTTTTGCCTTAGGGCTGACTATTTTTGTTCTGGTAAAAACAGAATAAAGTTTATACTGTCCAAATCAAATACTCAAGAAGCAGTTTTCTTTTTCTTGTAATTTGATTAATTTACATCAAAAGGATTAAAATAATCAAGCCATATGCGTGGTTAGTTGAAAAGATTTTAAATATCACTGACTGCATAATACAATCATTCACTTATTAATTCTATATTAAACAGATATAGAATGATCACCTATGAGCTAGACAAGCTGCCTTCAAGAAATAATCATCTTGGTGAGGGAGAGAAATAATAAATAAACAAGAAAATTAAAAGTTTTGTTAGAACTATGAAAGAAAGAAGAAGCTGTTATGATAAAGATTATCAGCGTAGATCTACTTGGAATAAGTTGGTTAGAGAAGGCTTCATCTAGTTGTGCATTATATTGTGAAAGAAATATTACATTTTTCAGTGAGGAAGATAAGAAATTCCATTCACATGTTATGGTTTTAATGCACAAAAATATTTTTGAAACATCAATAATTTTCAGACCATGTACAAAATATGATCCAAATATTATGCTTTTTTTTTTTGCTTTTTCTATCAGAATTATTCATTAGAAGAGATCTAAAAGAAATCCTATCCACTGACTTAGGTACTAAAGAAGCACTAGCTCACACTTCTTTGATGTTGTGCAGTATATAGTATCCATGGAAACAACTTTGATTCAACATTTTGTATTTTTCTGGTTTCTTTTGCTTCCATAAAACTTTTAACAGTTTTAAGATTCGGGTTTGAAAATTGAGAGTTGGTAACCAGTTTTCTATCTGATGAAGAGCTTCATCCTCCTAACTTCAGCCCACATTTCTAATCTTATCTATCGGTAATTTGTTTTCCTGAATAACTCCTACAAATATGTTAGAGATACTTGCATGGGTAGTAATAAAGAAGAAATGTAGTCCCATGTCCTCTGATTCTATGCACATCTATATGCTGTTTCTTTCTTATCCTCTCACCCTGACAGGTGATGATTCTGCAGAATTTAGCTAGGAGAACACACTTTCTTTGAGGAGATCTTTTAAAACGTAAGTGCGGATATATTCTATTTGTTGGCATACTCTATTGCAGTTAATTAAATATGCATGCTGTTAGTCAGGGTTCTCTAGAGAAACAGAATCAATGGGGATCTCTGCAAATATGAGATTTATAAAAGTGTCTCATGCAACCGTGGGAATGCAAGAGTCCAAAATCCACAGAGCAGGCTATGAGGCTGGCAACTCAGACACAGCACCTTGACAAACTCTCTAGGAGAGGCTGGCTGGCTGAAGAAGAAATGAAAAGTCTCTCTTCTTCCTTAAAATACTTCAACTAATTGGATTCTCTCCTTGCATAAGACACACCCTCAGTTGATCACAGAGGTACTCAGTCACAGATGCAATCAACTTATTGATGATTTAATAAACAAGCTATGAAATATCCTTGCATAACAGTTAGGCCAGTACTTGCCTGACCAGACAACTGGGCATCATCACCTGGACAAGCTGACACCTGAACCTAAACATCACACATGCTGAGTAATAATTTTGGATTATTAATAATAATTAAACATTTCATTACTGCTGAAAATCCAGAAGATAAAAAATATTTTGCTCCAGAAAAAAAACGTAACACTAGACTGCTTCCCAGACATTGTTATATGGTGAGTTGTATACTAAGGTCACTTCCTAAGCTGTACCTATTTATCTCCCATGTATTATGAAAACTTTGTATTATATATTTTCTCTGTGGTTATAAAAGAAGTGCATGAACATGAGAGTTTTGGGGAAAAAACATAAAACAAAACTTAAAAATATGTTATGTATACATCCAACCACCTAGAAACAATGATTAAAAAATATTTTGTCATATATCTTACAAATTATTTTTTTTATTAGAGACATACCGCATTTACTAGACTTAATTTCTTTATTAACTTTAAAATATATCTTGAGAATTTTCTCATATTTCTAAATATTCTTTGATGTCTTTTAAATATAAAATAAAATAACTTTTAATGGTTTAGTAAGTATTTTTAGAATAATCTGGCTGCAGAACATTTCGTTGCATGCATATACCATAGCTTATATTTAACCACTGTCCTATTGTTTGACATTTTTGCCATTTACAAATTTGTAAGCAGAAATGGGGTCGACATTTTTTTACATAAAGCTCTTTGGTTATTTTTAATTATCTCCTTTGGATAAATTAGAAGTATAATTATTAAATATCTCACTTCATTCTGTATGTGTAGACAAAAGTTTCAAAAGAGAAAAAAGTCTCAATTCATGCTTACCACCACCTCTTCTTCTAGGGACTGCTTTCAATTTGCTAAAATTTGAGGATATGCAGTATTTGTGGAAAGAAAGGTAAAACTAAATGATGATTCTTTGAAAACAATGACTGCAATAGATTATCTCTTGTTAACTCCAGTGAAATCACCACGAAGCTCTCAAGTCTTGTTTCCATTGCAGGAGAGAATCTAGTAACTACGTTTCCTGGAATCCCCTTTCTCATGTGACTGGATTTTATAGAATCTCGCTATAGATTTTAAAGGCAGAAAGAAAATAGAGGTAATTTTTCTACGAGTAGTTGCTGACAACACATGGGCAGAGTGAAGTATGAGGAAAGGTCAAGGCAGCATAAAAAGAGAATGCACAGTTTGTAAATATCTTGCAGACAAAATAGAGACAACTACCTGAAAAGTATAATAGCGCAAACAAAATGGGATTCATTCCAGGCACATAAGCATAGTCAGAGATTAAGTAATATTTTAATGTAAATCATAAAGGAAATACTGAAAAGAATGAGTGCAGGTTGACTGAGATAAAACCACTGGAGTATTGTGCCCTCACAGAATCTTTGAATAACTTGAAAAAACTTACAGAGTTATGTTCCTCAGAAATCCAGAAAACAATTTATGGGTTGCAGTAACCAGGCAAGTGCCAAATTAAGAAAATACATCTTAAAAAAAAAAAAACTGGAGGAACTCCTGGTACCCTTTCTGGCACCTCCCCCATCCCATTCCAAGTGTGGTATGGAGTCAGCTTGCATTCCCACTATGGGGAATGTTGTGGAAGGAGCAGAGTAAACCCTATGAGCATACTCAGGTGCCTTACATCGGTACTAAAATACTGAACCAGGAAACTCCTCTTGGGCTCACCCTCCCAGAATTTGCCCTGCTGGCAGAAACAGCCTGCAGACGGATAAAACAATGTAAGAAACAATTAAGTTAATAAAAAAACAGCTAAGCCTTGGGTAAAGGATTACCTGTTGTAAATCACCCCAGAGGAGAAGAAAGTCCATTTCATAGGTAGTAGAGAAGGGCCTTTGAATTTCTGCAAATAAGAGAATTAATAAGGCCATGAGCAAGCATAATCCCAGGATAAGATACAGGGTCAGAAAAGGTGGAGAGGACTCTGTATGTCCAGTTGGTATCAACTCAAATGTGATTGTTATAGATTTAGGATATTAAAGTTAAGCCTAATGGTAACCGCAAAGAAAATATAGAAAAATATATACAGAAAGAAATGATAACAGACAATACAAAAAGTCTAATAGACATATGAAAATAGGCATTAAGGTATGCACCAAGAAAATAAGGTATAAGACAAAGACCAAAGAGCAAAATGGCAGAAGAAAGTCCTATATTATCAGTAGTTGCTTTAAATGTAAATGGATTAACTCTCCAATGAAAGGCAGAATTAATAAAAAAGCATGATCCAACAACATTTAAAACTTTGGGGTATAAAAGGAATTCATCATGAAAGGAAAAACCACATATCTAATAAGGGTTTATATTTCATATCATATTTTAAAATTTCAACTTCTGTGTGACACTAAAGCAAGAAATGCTCATTTGGTACAAAATTTATATTTTGACTAGTGCATTTCCTAATTTAACTTATGTAGACAGTTTAATTGAACACCATAAGTATGTGGAACCTTGAATAGGATATGAGACTTTTTAGGTTTGTCCATGTTAGTGTGATGTCCCGATAAATTCCAGAGTGATTTGAGCAGTAAATAAAGAAGTATTTACAAATCATGAATTTGGAGAATTCATGATATTCTCACAAGCAGTGGGGACAGCCAAATCAATAGACCAAGCCCTCAGTCTTGGGGTTTGTCCCTATGAAACTTATCCCCACAAAGGGCAGGCTAAAAATCTACTTAAAATTAGGCCTAATAGTCACCCCCAGGGAACCTCTTTTGTTGCTCAGATGTGGCCTCTCTCTCTCTCACTCAGCTGACATGGCAAGCAAACTCATTGCCCTCCCCTCTCTACGTGGGACATGACTCCCAGGGGTGTAAACCTCCCTGGCAATGTGGGACAAAAATCCTAGAAAGAGCTGGAACTCAACATCAAGGGAAAAGGGGAAGAGAGAAATGAGGCAAAATGAAGTGTCAGTGGCTGAGAGATTTCAAACAGAGTTGAAAGTTTAGTCCTGGAAGTTATTCTTATGCATTATATAGATATCTCCTTTTTAGTTTATGGCGTATTAGAGTGGCTAGAGGGAAATATCTGAAACTGCAGAGCTGTGTTCCAGTAGCCATGTTTCTTGGAGACAATTATATAATGATAGAGTTATTGCAATGTGACTGTGTGATTGTGAAAACCTTGTGTCTGATGCTCCTTTTATCTACAGTATGGACAGATGAGTAAAAAATATGGATAAGAAATAGAAAAATAATAGGGAGAACAAAAGGATAAAATAAATTGAGTAGATTGAAATACTAGTGGTCAATGAAAGGGAGTAGTAAGGGGTCTGGCATGTGTGAGTTTTTTCTTTTTTCTTTTTTATTTCTTTTGCTGGAGAGATGCAAATGTTCAAAAGAAATGATGATGGTGATGAATATACAACTATGTGATGATATTGTGAACCACTGATTGTAACCATGTCAAGAATGTTTGTGTGTCAAGAATGTTTGTGTTTGTTCATTGTTTATAATAAAATTGTTTTAAAAAATGGACAAAAGACTTGAATAGAACATTTCTCCAAAGTTAAACAAATGTCCAATAAGCGTATAAGATGATGTTCCACATCATAGCCATCAGGGAAATGCAAATCAAAATAACAATGAGATACCATTTCACAACCACTAGAATGGATATTTAAAAAAAAAAGAAAAGTAACAAGTGTTGAAGAGGATGTAGTGAATTAGGTATACTTGTTCATTATTGATGGGAATATAAAACAGTGCAGCCACTGTGGAAGATATTTTGTGGGTTCTAAGCATATAATTACCATCTGACCCAGCAATACTAGTTCCAGGTATATACCCCAAAGAACTGAAAGCAGGGAGTTTAACAGATATTTCCCCACAGATGTTCATTGCAGCATTATACATAATTGCCATTATATGGAAGGAAGCCAAATATCTATCAACAGATGAATGGTTAAATAAAATGTGGTACATATATACAATGGGATAGGGATTTTCCAGCCTCTTCTTCAGTTCATGAGATCTAGCTCCTTCTCCCAACATATAACTGAAAGTGTTTTCACTATGCTCATCAGTGTCCAAATGACACTGGGACACATCGGGACTCACACTAACCTCTTGCTATATCCAGTGGACTTTCAAGTTTTAATTTCCTGACTCCTCTGCAACATTAAGGACTAGAAAATTCTCCTACTCCTGTAATCTGGACTTCGGCTTCTGAACTGTATACCTAACTAGTCACACCCTCTGAGTCTCTTTCATGGACTCCTATTTTTCTACCCTGTATTTAGAAGTTACTTTAATCCAGGATTTTTCTTTTATATTCTTCCTGTCTAATTCCATACATTCTACTGACTTCCTCTGCCAAATATAAGCTGATCTTTCCTTAAGGTATAACATTACTTTTAATCCGACTCTGCATCTGACACATATAGTTAACTTTTCAGGTCTCCACATGTGGCCTATAAAGTCCTACAGGGCATTCAAACTTATGTCCACTATTGAACTTTAAAATTTTATTCCTCAAACTGGGAGCAGATGGAAGGGGAAATTGGGAGTTATTGCTAAATGAGCATGAGTTTTGGTTTAGGATGATGAAATAGTGGTGAAAGTTACACAGAATTGCCAATGTACAAGAAAAGAGTGGCATAGACAATACTATGTATAAGCTTAACTTTTTGTTTTTCTGCTTTGTACAGAGGAAGACCACATTCTCCAGCCCTCCTGGCACATGGGAAGGATCACATGAGTGAGATCTGCTCCAAGGATGGTGGGCAGCAGTTTCATAGACCACTTGCAAGCCTTGTCCTAATGCTTTCTGTATTAAATTGGTAGTTCTCAGTGCCTGTGAGAATATCAGGAATTTCCTGGGTGGGCAAGTTTAATATTTCCAGATTTTTCTCCATTCCCTCAAGGGGGCTTTGAAAATACTTTTTTTAATTCTCTGCCCAAATTACTCTGGGATGTATCAGGACCCACACTAACCTATGCAAAGCAACAAGATCTCACGCCCTATTCAAGGTAGCATGTAATTATGGTGTTTGAATAACTGACCATGCAAGATAAATTAGGTAGTGTGCTACAGAAAATATAAATTTTGCACCAAATAAACATCTCTTCCTTTGGTCTCAAAAGAGGTGAAGTTTTAAAGCACAGTTAATATCATACTTTACCCTGTAATCTGATTTACCTTAGTCCTAAGCAGATCTGCTTCATTCATATCTCTAATTGAAATCTAATCTCCTTTTCAATTTTCTAAGCAGTTGCTTTATGGGGTAATACTGACTTTCAGAGCCGCAGAACTCTAGCTCTGAGTCTCAGTTGTCACAGATACCCAAAGTTCAGGGACCTACCAGTTATGTAGCTTTCTGGAAAGTTATCCTAGTGCATGGAACCTTTGTAGAATCTTACATAATGCTCTAGAGTTCTTCATGATTGGCAGGAATGGTTTTTGTTGGGGGGTTGACAAGCTATAATAGGTAGCAATGTCTAACTGAAGCTTGTGTAAGAGTGACCTCCAGAGTAGCCTCTCAACTCTTTTTGAACTGTCAGCCACTGATACCTTATTTGTTACAATTCTTTTCCCCTTTTGATCAGAATGGCTTTGTTTATCCAATGGTGCCAAGGCCAGGCTCATCCCTGGGAGTCATCTCCCTCCCCACCAGGGAGACTTTCACCCCTGGATGTCATGTCCTACATAGGTCGGACGGCAATGATTTTGCTTGCAATGCTGGGTGTTTTTTTTTTTTAATGGCCATTGTAGTAGGTAGTTTTGATTTGCATTCTCTTAACAGGCAGTGAAATTGAACATCTTTTCATACATTTTTGAGCCATTTACATTTTCTCTTTGGAAAAGTATCTATTCATGTCTTTTGCCCATTTTTTAATTGGAATGTTTGTCTTCTCGTCATTGCATTGCCGGATCTCTTTATATATTCTGGTTATTAAATTCTTATCTGATACATGGTTTCCAACATTGTCTTCCATTGTCTAGGCTGTCCTTTCACTTTTATGACAAAGTTCTATGATACACAAAAGTGTTCAGTTTTGAGGCTATCCCATTTGTCTATTTATTCTTTCATTGCTTGTGCTTTTGAGTGTAAGGTCTTAGAAACCACCTCCTACCACAAGATCTTTAAGATATTTCCCTATCTTTTCTTCTAAAAGTTTTATGTTCTTAGCTCTAATGTTTCAGTCTTTGATCCATTTTGTATTAATTTTTGTATAAGCTGTGAGGTAGGGGTCCTCTTTCATTCTTTTGGATATCCAGTTCTATAAACACCATTTACTGAAAAAGCTGCGCTGTCCCAGTTGGATTGGCTTGACTGCCCTATCAAAAATCAATTGTACATAGATGAGAGGATCTATTTCTGAACGCTCAATTGGATTCCATTGGTCAGTGTATCTACCTTTATGCCAGTACCAGCTGTTTTGAACACTGTAACTTTGTAATATGCTTAAAAATCAGGTAGTGTGAGACATCCCATTTCATGTATCTTTTTCTCAAGATACTTTAGCTGTTTGGAGCACCCTGCCTTTCCAAATTAATTTGGTTATTGGTTTTTCTATTTCCACAAAAAATAAGTTGTTGGGATTATAATTGGCATTGAATTGAATCTGTAAATCAATTTAGGTAGACTTGACACTTTAACTATATTTAGTCTTCCAACCTATGAACATGGCACATTTTTCTATTTATTAAGGTCTTCTTTGATTTCTTTTAGCAATTTCTTTTAGTTTTCTCTATTGGTCTTTTGTGTCCTTTCTTAAATTTATTCCTAAATGTTTTATTCTTTTGGTTGCTATTGTAAATGAAATTTTTTCTTTGATTCCTTCCTTAGATTGCTCACTACTAGTATAGAAACACAACTCATTTTTGCACGCTGATTTTGCACTCTGCCACTTTGCTGTATACATTTCTTAGCTCTAGTAGTAGCTTTGCTTTAGATTTTTCAGGATTTTCACAATATAGTATCATGTCATCTGCAAATTGTGAAAGTTTTACTTCATCCTTTCCAATTTGGATGCCTTTTATTTCTTTTTACTCTGAATTGTTCTAACTAGAACTTCCAGCATAATGTTGACTAACAGTGGTAACAGTGGGCATCTTCATCTTGTTCCTGATCTTAGAGGGAAAGCTTTCAGTTTTTCCCCACTGAATATGATGTTAGCTGCAGGTTTTTTTATATATTCTCTTTATCAATTTAAGAAAGTTCCCATCTATTCCTACCATTTGAAATGTTTTCATCAAG
This sequence comes from Myrmecophaga tridactyla, assembly GCA_004026745.1. Taxonomy (NCBI): domain Eukaryota; kingdom Metazoa; phylum Chordata; class Mammalia; order Pilosa; family Myrmecophagidae; genus Myrmecophaga; species Myrmecophaga tridactyla. The sequence continues at coordinate 27,806 of PVIY010015712.1, read as the reverse complement.
AAGAGATATTGAATTTTGTTTAATGCCCTTTCTGCATCAATCGAGATAACCATGTGGTTTTACAACATTGATTTATTGATGTGATATATTACATTAATTGATTTTCTTATTTGAACCAGCCTTGCATACCTGGAATAAATCCCACTTGGTCATGATGTATAATTAATGTGCTGCTGGATTCAAGTTGTAAGTATTTTGTTGAGGATTTTTGCATCTATATTCATTAAAAATATTGGCCTGTAATTTTCTGTTGTGTGGTATCTTTGTCTGGCTTTGGTATTAGGGTGATGTTGGCTTATAGAATGAGTTAGGCAGTTACAGAATTACTGAATGCCTAGCAGAATTCACACGTGAACCATCTGGTCCTTGACTCTTCTTTTCTGGGAGCTTTTTGATGGCTGATTCAATTTCTTTACTTGTGACTGGTTCATTGAAGTCATCTCTTTCTTCTCAAGTCAGTGTTGGTTTTTCATGTTAGGAAGTCCTTTCATTATCTTCTTTATTTCTGTGGTGTCAGATGTTATGTCCCCTCTTCCATTTCTGATTTTATTTATTTGCATCCTCCCTCTTTTTTTTGTCAGCCTAGCTAAAGCCCCATTGATTTTATTGATTTTTCTCAAAGAATCAACTTCTGCTTTTGTTGACTCTATTGTTTATGTGTTCTGAATTTCATTTATTTATGCTTTAATCTTTGTTATTTCTTTCCTTCTTTTGTCTTTGAAGTTAGCTTGCTATTCTTTCTCTTGTTCCTCCAGGTGGACAGTTAATTCCTTAATTATTGTCCTTTCTCCTTTTTTTTTAACATAAGCATTTAGGGCAATAAATTTTCCTCTCGGCACCCCCTTTGCAGTAGCTTATAAATTTTTATATGCTGTGTTTTCATTTTCATTTGCCTCCAGGTATTTACTTATTTCTCTTGTAATTTCTTCCTCAAGCCACTAGTTGTATAAGAGTGTGTTGTTTAGCTTCCATATGTTTGTGAATTTTCTGGCCTTCCAGATAATTGATTTCCAATTTCATTCCATTTTGACCCAATAAAGTGTTTTGTATAATTTCAATTTTCTAAAATTTACTGAAACTTGTTTCAGGGCCCAACACATGGTCTATCTGAAGAACGATCCATGAGGCCTTGAGAAAAATGTATATCCTGATGTTGCAGGGTAAGTGTTCTATAATTGTCTGCTAAGTCTAGTTCATTTATTGTATTATTCAAAATCTGTTTCCTTGTTGATCCTCTGTTTAGGTGCTCTATCTATTGATAAAAACAGGGTACCGAAGTCTCCAATTATTATTGTAGAGGTGTCTACTTCTCTCTTCAGTGTAGACAGTGTGTGCCACATGAATTTTGGGGCACTATGGCTTGATGAAAAAATATTTACGAGCATTATGTCTTCTTGATGACTTGTCCCTTTTATTAATACATAGTGTCTTTCTTTGTCTCTTTTAATTGATTTACATTGGAAGTTTAATTTGTGTGATATTACTGTAGCTACCCCTGCCCTTTTCTGATTGTTGTCTGCGTGAAATATGTTTTTCCAGCATTTCACTTTCAACTCATTTTTGTCCTTAGGTCTAAAGTGAGTCTCTTATAGACAACATATAGATAGGTCCTGTTTTTTAATTTATTCTGTCAGTCTATGTCTTTTGATTGGGAAGTTTAATCCATTAACATTTAATGTTATTACTGTAAAGGCAGTACTTTCTTCTACCATTTTGTCATTTGGATTTTATGTGTCATATCTTATTTTCTCTCTCTCTCTCATAACCTTCCTGATAGTCTTCATTTTTTCACTCTTCACCAAACCTCTTTCTCGCATCTTTTCCTATCTGCTTGTAGTGTTCCCTTTAGTATTTCTTATAGAGCTAGTCTCTTGTACACAAACTCTCTCAGTGTCTAAAAATATTTTAAACTCACCCTCATTTTTTTCTATGCTGTATGTTGGGGGTCACATTTCATTCTTTTTCCATGTGACTGTCCCATTATTAAAGCAACATTTGTTGAATTTTTCTGGAGGGGGAAATGCACTCACCCTCATTTTTGAAGGGCAACTTTGATGGATATAGAATTCTTGTTTGTCAGTTTTTCTCTTTCAGTTTCTTAAATATAGCATGCCACTGCCTTCTCACTTCTATGTTTTCATTTCAAAAATGGACACATAGTCTTATCAAGTTTCCCATGTATGTGATGGATCACTTTTCTCCTGATGCTTTCAGAATATTTTGTCTTTGACATTTGACAATCTGATTAATAAATGTCTTGGAGTAAGTTTTTTTGGTTATATTCTGTTTGGGATATGTTGCATTTCTTGAATTTGTAACTTTATGTCTTTTATAAGAGATGGGGAATTTTCAGTGATTATTTACTTCATTATTCTTTCTGCCCCCTTCCTCTTCTATTCTTTTTCTGGAACTTCCAAACACATATATTCATGTGCTTCATGTTGTCATTCAATTTTCTAAGACCCTGCTCATATTTTTCCATTCTTTTCCCCCTGTTCTTTTTTGGGTAGGATTTCAGATGTCTTGTCCTTTAGTTCACTAATCTTTTCTTCTGCTTCTTCAAATCTGCTATTGTAGGTCTCCAATTTTTGTGCCTTTCATTCCCATAATTTCTGCCATTTGTTTTTGCAAACTTTTGAATTCTTCATGTTCACCCAATGTCTTCTTTATATCTTTCATCTCTTGCCATATCTTCCCTCAACTCATTGATTTTATTTCTGATGTGATTTCACATCTGTCAAACATGCTTAATTTGTTTTTTCATCTCCTGTATCTCATTTGAAATGTTAGTTTGTACTTTGATTGGGCCATATCTCCACTTTTTCTAGTACATTTCAAAAGGTTTTGCTCATGTCTACATGTCTGATTTCCCTGATTAGTTTTTATTCTGGAGGTTGTTTTCCCATTTTTACTTGAGGTTTTCTGGTAGATTGGATTTATTCTCTGTTCTTTGGTATCCAGATCAATTTATTCTAAACCTCTAGTATAGCTTTTGTTTAATTGATCAGAATTTTTCAGCTTCTGTTTTTCTTGTTCTTGCCCTGCCTATTGTAACTTTTTTTTGAGGAGGATCTTCTCATATATGACAAACCGCAATCAGATTTTCCCAGAAGAGATAGGGCCAGATCTCAGAAAGAGGGTGCAATCAGTATCAAGTTTCCATAAGTGTGAGTCCCAGCAGGTTATCAAACTTTCCTATGAAGCCTCTAGACTCTGTGCTTTTCCTAGCCTGCCCAGCAAGTGATGCTTGCCATCCCACAGCTGCCTACTGGTGTAAAGTGATGTGGTACCTTTAATTATCTGCATGGTTGAGACAGAAGCTGAGGTAGAAGACAAGCTTAAGCTGTTTATGGTTCCCAGCCACTAAGGCTTGAAATCTCTGAAGAAGGGTGGCCACTTTAGCTGCTCTCTGCCCCTCATTTTCTTGGAGAAGACATGCCTTTAAGGGAATTACTTCACCCATTTGATTGATTACGTTATCTCTCAGACCTATCTTAACTCTGCCTTTGCCTGGGTCTCACTGGCAAAAGAAAGTGCCTGAGGCCTTCTCTAATGAACTGCTTAGAATTGCTATTAAAAAAGAAGAAAAAAAAGAAAAAAGAATTAAGAAGGGGTGGAGAGAAATCCCTTTTCAGAGCCAGTCCACAGTCCCTAGGTTTGCCAGTCAAGAGCGAGAGTTGGTACCTGGCTCTATGTGCTCCTTTTCTTGGGGTTCAGCCCCTTTCCAGTACTCTGAGCTCAGCCAACTCCAAAATCCTCTGTCTTTATTCTTTTTAACTTTATTTCATTTATTCTTTTTCCATCAGCCCTGCCTCCTCTCTGCCAGGATTAAAACCACAATTGGAGCTTAGCTGAGCTACTTCCCTTGCTCCCAGTAGAGAAAGATTAAAAATGCACCCTTTAGGGTATCATCTCTTTCACCTCACTAGTTACTTTGTCTCTCAGACATACTTTAATTCCGACCTTGACTGAGGCAGTGCTGAAGACTAAGAGTGCCTACAGTTCTATCTAATGGGTTGTTATGAAGTAAAAAAAATAAAATAAAATAAATAAGAAAATGGAGAGAAAAAGTTCTTTTTCCAAGCCAGATCCCAGTCCCTCAGGTTTGCCGATGAAGAGATGGAGTTGGTCCCTGGCTGTATTCCTCTTTTTTACAGCTCAGCCCTTTTCCTGTATTTTGAGCTTTTCCAACTCCGAAGAGCTCTGCTTCTTTTGTTGTTGTTGTTTCATCAACCCCACTTCTTCTCTGCTTGGGTGAAGTCTCCGGGTTCTTTTCATGCTTGCTGCAGGTTTATACGTGTTCACAGCTTGTATTCAGCAGTCTTTATTTGTTAATTAATTTCACATTTGGAGCTTGGTTGAGCTCCTTACTGCTCATAGAAAAGGTTTATTTTTCCCTTGGGAAACCAACTTCAAGTCAGCCTGCCATGCAAGTGATAGAGAGGCACCACACAGCTTGGGAGACGTACAGTTCTGCATGTGATATCAGCTGTTCCACCCATTCCAGATGGGTATATGACATGTGTCTGGTCACTGAAGTCCCCCAAACAGTTGTTTCAGGCAGTTTTGGCTGTTTACTAGCTACCCTAGAGGGTTAGTTATATTCCACACCTCACTATGCCACCATCTTGCCCTGCCTCTTCAAATAAACTTTTAATACACTTGAAACACTGCATTATTGATTTGTCATAGAAGCTTGGATTAGTTCCCTCTGAAAAATACAAACACTAAATTAAATAACAGAGGAGAGTCATCCTTCTCCTCTTATCATATCTAGTTAATATTGAGTTGTCTATTGCCCTTTATCCCCAAAGCTTCCTCTTGTACAAGCCATCCATTTCTTTCCTTTGAATCTCCTTCTATCCCCATGTCTAGAGCTAAACCTGACAATCAGTTTCCCTGCTGTGGCCAGAGTGGTCTTTCTAAATGCAAATGTTATTGTCTGTTCTAAAACCCAGCGTTCAATCTCCATTCCTTCAGGATAAATTTCTAATTCCTTAGTGTATAAGTCTATTAGACCCTTTATTATCTGTTCCTTGCTTTAATCTATTCAGTCTTGAATACTGCCAGGTAACTCTCCCCGCCCTCCAGCTTCCTCATTCTACACTCAAGCCATATGGAACAACTTATAATACTATACATCCTGACTTTTGAGCATTCCACTTTCTGCAATAAATGTTTCCTCCTTCCTTAGCTGTATTTAATTCCTAATTATCCTGCAAGATTGGGCCCACGTATTATCTCTTCCAGAAATTATTTTCTGCCTTCCCCTCCTCACTTCCCCTATAGTATCTTCTGAGCTACAGTATCTTATGATCTCCCATAGCCAGGACATTCCATGATTATAGGACTATATCACAGCATTAATAGTCTGTTAATTTGCCTCTTTCCCTGCTGCATTGTACATGTATTGAGAATAAATTGTACATTTTATTTGCTTTGTATTCCAAGTTTTTTTCACAGCGCCTACCTCCTCATAAGAACATAAATGTTAATTGAATTAATAAATGAATAAGTGAATGAATACGGTTTGGATTCATTTACTATGGTGAGTATATTCAATTTTGCTGAACACTATGTGCAATCATAGAAGAATTTGAAAATTTAAATAATCTTTGCTTTAAATATGATATCATACAGATCATTTCTCTAACTTTCTAGTGGGATTTTGAAACATAAATGCATTTTGACATTTCTAATTCCCCTAAAATTGGGGTGATACATAGAGCAAGGCAGATTTGATCCAGCTGAGGCCACCCTGGATCAGCAGAGCCATTTGACTAAAGATGTGAGCAAAGTAAACTAAGACCAAAGAATGACCCAGCTATGACCAGCCTAAATCACTAACCTGCAACTCATGGGCTAAATGCATGCTAACTATTTTAAATTCCAAAGTTTCAGTCATTTATTATTCAGTATTATTATGGCAAAAAAAAACTGATACAACCGTGAATGCCTTTGATGTAAGGATTTCCTTTTACAATTTACCTCAAGTTCAGTATAGAGTAATTTTTCAGTAAATTGTTTTGCATAGAAATTGTATATTTACTTGTAAAACTCACTAAATTGGCCAATTGTTAAAGACAGGCTTTATCTTACTCAGCATTGTGGCATCAGTGGCTGGCACATACTAGTTATTTAATATAAATTTGCATCCACGCACTTATTACAAACGAAAGATTCAATGAATGAATGAGAGAGAAGATATTCGTTGCAAGCTGTGAATAGAAAGAGAAATGTCTGCTCCTAAGATAGAAAAAGAATAACGACATTGCTCCTTTGCTTGTAGCTGAAGAAGAAAGGAATTGCCTTCCCCCATCACTAGCCTTTTAAACAGAGGGAGCCCTTCCACATTGTGTTGCAGAGATCCAATTGTGACTTGAAAGTTAGAGTGCCAAAGATTGTCAACAGTTCTTGCCTGAAGTCCCAATGCTGTTCTCCTATTTAACAGTGAACCCCTGACTTCCTCATCCCATGGCACCCTATTCTAAATCTGTATATCTGCTTCATTATTTTGACAATCTATTAGGACATCATCTCTGACTGATTGACTCTAATTCTTCCTTCCTTAGCAGGTTAGAATGTGACAGTCAGAGGATTCCAGAAGTTAGCTTTTATAGGGAGCAAGAAAAGACAAGGGGAGTTTTTGGAAGTTTAGAATTATTTAAGGCTGAACAGGATGTAAGTCTGTACAGAGATCTACCACTCATGTGCAGGTTTCCCTTTGAACAGGAAACAGAGATTTGAGAACCTCGTAATTAGGCTGACTCTGCCCAGCGCAATTTTTACTGATTTAGGTAGTTTGGAACTTTAAAGGAAAATGTTCTTTAATTGGCTTATAGATGTTCCTTGAAATAGAGATACCTTAGGCTCTCCAGGGAAACTGATGGGGTTGGCCACCAGAAGACAATAGGCTGGTCACCTCTAGCCTGAGAAGTTTTGTCATGGCTCCCTCTCCTTGGTCATGTTGTGAATGCAGCCAAGGAGGTCGTCTATATCTCCCCATCCCACCCTACCTATTTCAACAGCACGCTATAGAGTATACTGCAGCCCTTCACAGATAAAGAACTCCTGTGGGGCTAGTAGAGGTGGTGTTTAAGGTGAGGAGTAGGTGGTCCAAAAAGTGATGGCAAAGGGAGGAGGGCGTTACAGAGGGTGCACTCTACAGCAGCTGTGCTTAAATCAGATACCATTGCTCATTTGCATTTAATGGGCCAATTTAGCACTGTCTAAGCTAGTGTGTGCTTATTGTAAATTAATTCTTCACCTTTGTTTCAAAATACCCAATTTGAAAGTTTAATGGATTTGAAATCCATTTGCATTTTCATAATATAATTCCAACTCATAAATTTTTGACTGGTTGTAATTTTTAAAAATGTACCATTCCTTTGCATGTGCAAAATTTCTTTTGAGAATTACAATTAAGATTTTAAGAAGGTCATTATTGGAAAGCTTTAATCAGGAATTGTATGTTGCTGTTTATCATACGAAATAGTGAAAATTTATTTGAAAGCTCAGTACAAATTCAATATTCAATATTGTCTCTATTATTTGTTTTAGAATCTTTATCATAATTATTGTCAAGAACTCTGAAGGCTCTGAGGTGTTATCCTATTTGCAAATAAACAAGTTATCCTGCCAGAGTTTCCTGGATAGTGGCAGAAGACATGAGGCTCCTGGGTCAGAAACAAAGGAGAGTTTACTACTCATAGCAATAGCAATATCCATAGTGTCATTATCTTTGTACCAGTTCCCCAAGCCCTGATTCCCACATGACATGAACAGGGTCAAGTGACACCTGTACATACTTAGGGAACTCAAATATTTTTTGCTGGAAAGTAAGCATGCCTGCTCTTGGCACTGAAAGAAGACACTATTTATTTTATCTTCCAAGGATTTTTTCATGGCAAACACTGGAACTCAGAAAATCAGTGTCTGTGTTTGCAAGATGTGCAAAATTATGGGAGACCCATTGAGAACTGTCTCCCCCAAATTTTGTAATTAAAAAAAAAAATACAAAGTTTTTTTTTCTTTTTTTTGCAATGGCCCATACGAACACACTGGCAAATTTTCTCCAATTTATCTCGGAGTGCCACACAAATAATAAATTTTTCTACATGTGCCATTATATGAAAAGGTAAGGAAGCATTGAGACACTATGCTGAGACTCTTTATTCATTGGCTGCTCAAATGATGATTTTAGGATTATAAATGGATAACTCAGGGAAGCAAGAAGATAGAGCCAAAGTTCAGATTCATTAAAAAATCTTGAATCCTGAATAATTTTAAAAAAGATAATTAGTGTAGTCCACACACTAAATCTCTCTATTTTACCCACAAAAACTGGTCATAATGCCAGCCAGAGACTAGAATCCATTTTTGTGTGTTGATTTGAAAAGTCCAGTCAAGTTAAACCAAGAAAAATTATCACTAGTGATCACCCCATATTGTTTTCTCTGCCTCTGTTTTGAAAAGAGTTTCCTAATTATAATCACATATGATTTACATTTACAACCACAGGATCAATTTTTTCAACCAATTTTAAAGGAGGCATCATACGAGTAGTTGAAACTCTGGTGGATTAGGGATTCAATCATTCCCTAAAACTCTAAGTAGGGCTTTTCTGTTAAAGCATCACATTTTCCCCAGGAGTCATTTTTAATAGCGTTAAACAAAGTGTGGAGCCCTGTTCTAATTTCCCACAGGGTTGGTTGGACACTTGCCAATCTTGCCACATTTTTAATTTTAAAAATGTGCTCTTCGCCAAAGTCCAATAATTGCAGAGCGAGTTCTGTTTTCCACCCTTGATTGTGGCACTGCTATCCTTCCTTCCTCTAGTCGAACTCCCTTTTAGGTCTGAACCTGTTCCCTTAATCTCCAGTCTTGCTTTTATTATTTATAAGGCGATTCATGTCAACTTCTACCATACCTGACCAAATAATTATGGCTGAATAGTTTTCATTCTGCTATGTCATGCCTGCATGGCTGATTATCCCCAACTAACTTCTCTGGATAAATCAGTTGCCTCTAGTCCATGACTTGTTTTGGCCACATGGTTTGCTTTCTCACTGGTCCTTTATTCTTCCCATTCAACTCATCCAACTTCACACTCTGAGTCTCAGTTGCGGCTAAGAATTTAATTCTCTGAGAAGGGCACTAGGTTCTCTCAAGAAAAATATTTTATTGTTGAAGTGATAGCTCCTGAAACAGTCTAGCTAGTAGGTAAATCCTACTTGGGCAATATTATTGGGACAGTGTATCAGACTTAATGCTGTGTAATAAATTACCCCTGAATCTTTTTAGCTTTAAATAATATTTATTAATTCACATATTTTCTGAAGGCTATAAACACAGCAACAGCTTAAATTGGCAGTTTTGGCTCAGGGTCTCCCAAAGGGTTGCAGTCAAGCTGTCAGCTGAGCCAGCCATCATCTCAAGGCTTGATTGGGGCTGGAGGATTCACTTCTAAGATCACTCATGTGGTTGTTAGCAGGTCATGGCTCCTCACTGACTTTGGTCAGAAATCTCTATTCCTTGCTGCATGAGTCTCACCATAGACTTCCAGAATATGCTTGCAATATGGAAGCTGGCTTCCACTGGAGCAAGTAGTCTAAGAGAGACGCCACACTGCATGTTATGACCTAATCTCTCAATCACATAACATCACCTCGGTTTTATTTTAATGTTAAAAGTCAATAATTCCAGCCCCCCCTCAACAGAAGGGGATCACACAGGGTGTGAATACCAGGAGGATATTCTGGAGACCACTGAAGGCCTTTTGGGAGCCTGGCTGCCAAAGCCAGTAATAAGAATCTGCTTTTTTGCTTTTAAAAGAATATTGGTTGGGTAAATACTGCACTGAAATTTGTATTTTTAATTATAAAAATAACCATTGGGGGATTGTTTGTTGTTGATATATCTTCTTTTGTAATTAGAATTAATTTTAAATTGAGTATAGGCATTATTTTGAAGCTCATCAACCAAAATCAGCTATTATTGTCATTCTGTAAGAAAACTTCAAATCTGGAATGAACACGAAGGGTAAATTCATATAGGTATTAGGATTAAAAGTGTGAGTGAGAAATAACCCGATTTCAGCATTCTAACTTAGTAGAGCCAGATTTTACCAATCTTTAAAAGATTAGTAAAATGTTCAATAACAACTTTAATGGAATAAGCTATAAAGCATTCTTTAAAGGCTGTTTCGCTCACTAATTAAAATATCTAAGGACATTTCAACACAAAATAATACTCTTTATAACACAAGTGAAGTTTAATTTTTCTAGTACTGATGACAGGAACAATTAAGCAGGGTAATAAGTGTTGGGCTGTGTTGGGAGGAGGTGTCTTTAAACCTTAGTTGAAGAGAACAGATGGAGAATTCATGAGTCCATGAAGTGAAGTGGAAAGCAAAGAATCTGGAGCAATTGTCACTGTTAACTTGTCGGCTGTGTTATCTGGATCGGATGTCAGGCATAAATAGTATCATCAAATATAAAGAAACAGAACCACTTTTATGAAAAAAATGACAAATTGCATTTTTCAAATTATATAAAATGAGGACAAAAGAAATCTGAAGCTTCTTGATTTGTAAAAATTAAGAAATATGAACATAAAACCATCAGTTCTCTGTCACTAATGTTTTTGAAAAAGATAAGTTGTTAAAAGCTCCAAAGGAGATGATTTGTAAGCTCCTGTAAATGATCTACCAGTGGAGGTGATTTATTTGTGTCCTCTTTCTTAGAAATAGGCAAATCTTTATACTTAGGAAAAGAAGCTTCAGATTCATTTTGATGATGGAAATATACATCAAAAAATTGTGTATGTATGTGCAATGAAATAAATCAAGGCACTTTCAAGTTGCATATGGATACAGGATTTAATATAATTGTGAAGCCAAATTTTATTTCAATAAATAATATCAGTCAAGTATTTGATGATTCAGGAAACAAAAACATTCCCTCTCCTCTGTTAATGACAGTACTGGGGACTGAGTAAGAGAGTGTGCTTACCATCATAGAATCGCTGAATGTAAGAGGCCTTATTCTAGGTGGACACTTTCACTTTCAAGCCAAGGAAACTGAGGCTTAAAGAGAGAGCTGGCTTCATGGACAAGCAAACTGTACAACTGACGAGGACCACTGAAGTGCCCCATGCTTGGTTTAGTATTCTGTTGTCACTGTCTTGAAATTCTTTAAAGTTTTGATTAAGGGGCCGCTCATTTTCATCTTGTACTAAGCCATGCAAATTATACAGCCAGTGATGCTTATAGGACTCCCATACAACCTAGTGATGAAATAAAGACAGGAAAATGGGGTAATGTTCTTTCCATGGCTGATGGAGCATAGGGGTTAAAACCTCCACTGGCTCCACTGCTTACTGCCTTTAAGTTTTGAGTAAGTGACTTAACCTCTCTGTGCCTCCATCTTGTCACCTCTAAAATGGGGATGGTGATGGGATCTACTTCATGAGATTCCCATAAATGGATATATACAGAAGGCTTATCACAGTGCTTGGCACATCATAAGAACCATGTAAGTATTAGCTATCATTGTTGTTGTCATTGCTTTTATTATTGAGTCCTTACAAATAAAAATCCCAGTCTAGGCTGCCAATAATCCCATTAACTATACATTTAACTCACCGAGTTGCATATTTAAAGTTGAAAAAAATCAATCAATCAAAGCCTCAAGATCACTTTTTAAATTTTTACTGCAGTGATTAATTTGACCAGTTGGTTAAATATCTCTTAGAAAAATCAGATAAATATGCAGTAATAGTTAAGGCAATAAGAATTTAAAGTTGTTCATATCAGTAAAATATAGAAAGGTGTTATTTTGTTCAAAACAAATATAAACTACTAATAATATATTCATTATCCAATTATGATCTATCCTGAAAATGCAGTCTTAGGAGTAAAGGTGAGGTTTTAAAAGACAGTAGGAGGTGAAAGGAGAAGAGGAAAAGTGCAATCATTAAAAGACACATGGTGGCATAGATGCTAAATTACATTTGTATCCTTCAGTAAGTATATTTTTGTTAATGAATCCCTAGGCCAACTATCACATAAAGTATTCTCAGTGAGAATAATCTTGGGAGGCACGATTTCCTTTGATTCTTAATTCCACAGAGATAAGATTCTTAAGGAGTGAAAATATTAAGAAGACACTACTTTTTCCTTCTTTAAATACATTAATTGTCAAGGTGTAGTTGGTGAAAGTTAATATGTTAATTAGATAAATTATAAACCCATATGTAGGGAATTGTGAGTCCAATGATCATAAAAGACCTTTTTAAAAAGATTTTAACTAACTTATATCCTAATACTAGCCAATTTGCAACCTCTTCTATGATTCTTCCCTGGTAGAGAATAACAAAACAGACAACTAACCTAATGGAAATGCGGCATATAATGAAATTTGAGGAGGGTCATGAGTCCCTTGGGTGACAGGTGTTATTAAAATTTGAAAGGACATTATTGTTACAGTTGGGCAGGGAATTTCGAATATTGGCAATGCAGGCCATTAAGGCCATCTGTCTTCTTGCACAATGCGCATACTGATATTAAAGGAAACTGGCACATGCTGCTATAGATATGAAATAAGGAAGAATGCTCAAACAACTTATTTGGAACACATGCGTTCTCATTATGATGTCATTTCTGAATTTCAAACCTCCATTCTGGTTTACGTACCTTTGAATCAAACCGTTTTCCTCCTTCATATTTTCAAGTGGAAGTCTCACATCTAGAGATAGGAATTGAAATCATTTATGCTTCCTAAGCCTGACTTTATAATCTGCAAGCAATTAAACGAGTCACATATTATTAGGCTCCTGGAAAAGCGTTCTTAAAAAAGTAACTTCAATATTTCTGCCATCACATATAAAATATGAGGCTAGCATGCTCACAGACTCTGGTCAGTTTAAAATGTTTCTAAGTTCATCCTTTCCTTCCTCTGATATTCACTTTCCTGTATCTCCTCAAATTGAATGACATCTTTATATCATTGAGGTACATGAGTGGCATAGAGTTCATTCTATCTACTTGGAATTCTCCAGCTTCATTTATATGACAGATGGAAGGATTATACCTCAGGGTGTGATGATTCCTTCTTTATAGCTGAAGTTGCACTGGATTTGTCTGCTCTCCAATTGCAAAAGCATATCTATTTTGCAATCTAAAATGTCTTCCCAGCATTCACGGCCATAGATTTCTAAGCATTTCCCCCGCTGACCGTGATCTGGATCGCTAGTCCCTGTATCAACTCGATTTATCTGGGCTAAACCTGACCTTGTTACTTGCTGTGTGCATTTTTAACTTTTCTCATTCGGTTTTAAATATTGCGCTCCTTTACTTGGTGATGCTTGCAATACTTTCCAAACTGGGATCAGTTCAGAAATAACTAAAGTATTGCTGTTTGTCCTCATTTTGAGTGTCAAAAATAACGATACATACAAAATTCAGGTTACTGTTGATTCCTCTAGGCCTGCAATAGTAAATGTCCTGAAATCAGTACATCATAATTCAGTTTAATTTGTAAGCCTTTGGCTCTTCTTTACTACTTATTCGTGAACTAATTTCATTTCTTTGATCTATCTTCTATTTCCATAAAATGCTCAACACATTGAGGAGGAATTTTGAAATTATTTTTTTTTACCTTTAGCTGTGTATTGCAACATTTTTGTGTGTGAAATTGTGATTTCAACATGCTTATAATTTCCTCTGTAAATTAACAATTTATGAGAACAATTCTGTGCCAAAAAAAAGCACTGGCTTGATTATCCTTTGTGCTAATTTTTATTGCTTTGCCAAGAAAGCAGGTGCTGAGAAAGTGTAAAATATTCAATGATATATTAAGCAAAATACTCGATGATGTATCTTGAGTCTTGGCATAATTATTGTATAACGGTTTTTCAATCTGAGCTACTCCATACTAAATTTGGCAGGCTGTAATATGTCCAAGGGAGGGCAGTCAGGCTGCTGAAGGATCGAAAAATGATGTTTTATGAGGAAGAGCCGAAGGAAAAGGAAGGCTTAACTGGGAAGTAAAAGCTGAGAGAAATATAACTAGCTTATATATTTTAATGGTCATGGTATGGACAAAAAAGATTATGCTTAATTATGAGTTCTTTCAGGGAACAAAGGAAGCTTGCAGGGTTGCAGAAAGAAAAGGGGGAATCTAATAATGAAATATAACAAAACGAATGTATTTCTTATAAGGTTGTGAGCTCTTTATCATCGATGTGTACAAGCCGAGGCTGTGTGAATGCCATCCAGAATATTTTAACAATGATCTGGTGCAATGTGGGGTTGGTGTTGTTTCTGGGGTGATCCCTTATCATTTTGTCTCTGATTTGAAGCTTATAAAATTATAAAAAGACATGCAATCCATCTAAATAGAAACAATTACAGTGGCAAGAAGTGGATGACCAACAGAGGGAAAAGGAATTGGGATGCCCTATCTTTTCACCCTCTCTGTGAATTGCTGTATGCCATATTGTTGACATCCACACCTCCAAGCATGGAGAGCACTAACCAGGGGTTAGTGCCTCATAGCTCAGGCATATACTCGTGTCTGGCCAAATTCCTTAAAACAAGCCCATGAAGGTGGGGAAATAAACTTAAGACTAGCTGGATGCATTAGCGGGGTGAGTACTGGGCCAGGATTGTAGCACCTGTGCACATTGTAAAATGCTGTGATGATGTGTGCTGATGACATACTTGCAAACTCCAAAAAAAGCTTGATGAGTCAGAAGTAACTACTTTCTAAAATAAAGCTGTGAATATGGGTTTTGGTCTTATATACTATTCATCAGATCAGAACAAAACAATGTGGCTAAGAGAGAAAAAGTTTTAAGTTTCTGAGCTTATAAGTCACTATGACCTCCTCCCCAGCCAATATAGACCTATCAGGGACAAATGGTCACGCGGGTGGCAGCACCTGGTAACATTTTCTGAGTTGTCAGAGCACAAAGGGACCCCTGTGATTAATTAGCTACCCAGCTGGAGAGTGCCTGGAGCTCAGCTCATCATGAAGACACAAAAACAATGAAGACTGGATATGCTTTTTTGGCAAAGTATTGATGAGAACAATCTCAGAGAGCTTATTCTGTGGTTTGCATTATTCTGATTCCGTTACCTGGGCTGGACCCTATGTTAGTCTAGCAAACTTTTTCTGTAAAGGGCAGGATAGTGCATATTTTTGGCTTCGTAGGTCTCTGTTGCAACTCTCAACTCTGCAGTCATAGGTAATATGTAAATGAACGAGCATGGTTGTATGCCAATACAACTTTAATTATGGACATTGAAATTTGAAGTTCACATAATTTTCAGGTGTCATGAATCTTGCTGTTTGGAATGTTTCAATCATTTAAAATTGTTAAAACCTGTCTTGGTTTGCAGGCCTTAGAAAAACAGGCGTTAGGATTTGGCTGGCAGGTTGTAATTTACCACCCCTGATCTAGCATGTTAAGAAGCTATTGTCTTAATTAAAAATAGCTTTTGGATAGGAAATGGGCATTCCCAATATTTAGAGCTAATACTTTGTAGCTAATACTTTGTAGTGATTATGAAATCTAACATATGTGCTCCTCCAAAAGGTGAGTTTTCAAAGAATATTCACAGGACTTATTGGGGATTAGTTGCTGAAAACAATGTGCAGCAGACAATAAATAATTTGTTGTTGTTTGTTCTAAAATATGTTAATGTTGGCAAGGGCGCCAGCTTTATTTTACAAAAACTCAGTTCATACCGTGAGTTTTCCATGAAACTTTAGACAGATCATTTAATTTCTTTGTGACCTTTTGTTCTTTTTTTAGTGTTCTTTTTTTTTCAAGTCTCTGACCATGAAATAAGTTTTTCCCTCATTTTTTATAGGCTAAACGTGTATTACTCAACTGCCCTGACTTCTAGAGACCGCTGAGTTGGTAAGCAGCCCCTGTGCTGTGCAGTTAAGAAAGCATGATTTAATTTAGGGAAAACTGAAATTTCAAATTTGTGAAGTCCAGATGAATTAGAGGAGTGGGACTTACATTTCTACGTTTCATGACACCGAAGAAATCTTGGTGATAATGTTGATCCCAGAGAAAATTTGAAAAAAGCTTATCAATCTGCTTTGAATAGAATCTGTAACTATTGGAGGCAATGTGGCAAGTGGACAATTCCTTGCTGTCACTGTATTCACTTCTCTGACTGGCATAATCCAAGAAAGGACAATGTGGGATTTCACTTGTTCACAACTGTTTAGAATTAGGTAATGGAAAGAGACAAAGTTATCTAAATACAAATTCAATTTTAGCAGGGAGTTGATCTATTCTGAAAGATACCTATTTCTAGGTTTGTGGCTATTACTTCAACTATGATTCAAATGTCAAATTAATAATTAACTAGATTTACAACAATACACCATTATGTTTATCAAATAAAATGCCTGAGATGAAAGATATGAAGAGATTTGGCAAAGATATAGAGTAGCAAGCATTTCCAAGCTATATAGAGAAACATGAAATGCTTGAGTCAAATAGAATAAGTAACTTATACTGACAAATGAATGTGGTCTGCCAATGCTTCAAAATGATGATAACTGAATCCATTGCAGACAATCTATTCAGTGGCAATTTAGACCCAAGCCCAAATAATTCTATCTCAAAAAACTCTAGTCGTTTCTATAATGCAGTTATTCAAGTTGACCTCTATATTCCATTCTAATCATAGAACAGCCTGATTGAGAGCAATTCTTATTAGATTAGTTCTGGGGTGTTTACATTCTTAGCTTTTCTAAAGTCTTACCAGTCTCTGTTCACAATATTATTTACTTTCTCTCTTCATCTTTTTATATTTTAAATTTCATACATCTGCCCTACTTCCAATTAAAAGAGAATAGAAACATACGAGTTTTTCTGAGAATTTAAATGTGGGCTTGTTTTTGTTTTGAAAAATTACATGATGCAATGGGATGGCTAAACCAGGAAGGGAAATAAAATTTCAGGAGCAGACCTTGTCTTCCAGAGGGTGGCACTGAGAGATGCTTAAGTAGATAGAGTATTTAACAATTAAATCAAATACTCTGCTTTTTATTTTTTAGGGAACATTTGGTTGCTCAGTTATGACTGAGCCCAACTCTCAGTTTGAATAATGGCAAAAATCTAAGCACACATTTCAGCATTGGGCCATTTACCTGGTTTACTGTGAGCATCAGGTAGTATGATCAGACAACATCTGGACCAAATTATGCTTACATTATACTGAAGTTATGTTGGTTAATAAAGTCTGTTCTCATGTTCTTATATACGTAACTCTTGCATTTAGTCATTAATAAAATTAATGAAATTATGTTTTAAAATTTATATAATTCCACTTTAGGAAATAAGACCAAAACCTCAGGTTTAGAATCCATCTAGTTTACTCGCTCATGTAGGAAACTCTGGAATAGCATTTCCTCGGAAGCAGCAGCTTGAGCTCTGACAAGCTTTGTGTAATTTCCTTACTTAGGCAGCAGTCAATTCCATAACTGAACATCTCTAGTTCTTAAAGGCAATTTTCATAATAATCAAACACCCCTCCCCTCCTATTTCACAAGACTTCAAGAGATAGAAAACACGTAATGACCTGACAAATATTGTACAGTTAGAATTGCAAACATTTGATCTCTTCAAATGCCCTTTGGTTTTCCTAAAGAATACACGTGCACAAATTTAGGTTCTTAGTGGCTCCTTTCCGGCCGTTCTGGGTCGTCTGTCCCTATAACCCTGGGCTGGCCACAGGCACTGCTAATAATTTACTCAAGTCCCCATAGTCCCAAATTTGTCCTTACATTTTGTTTTCTAGAACTGTGTATCTAGGCAGTGTGGTGGTTTGAAGTTGTATATGCCCCATAAAAACATGTTTTTAAATTTAATGTATCCCCTTGGGTTTGAACCCATTGTAAGTAGGAACTTTTGATGGGGCTACTTCAGTTAAGGAGTGCCAGCTCACATACCATGAGTGAATGAATTCCCCTTGTTTCACCTGACCCATTTTATGATATTTGCTTGAGCAGCCTAGGAAATTAAAACAGCTCAACATAATTCTTGAACTCTGGATGTTTTAGACTTGTCATCTCTGAAATAACCAGTTCTACTATTAAAAAATATGGGGGTGGATGGGAATGGAGAGTGAACAGTTTACTAGCAATGATCACGGCAATGTATATTACTTGAAGGGAGGAGATAAAGTTGCATTAAAGAAGTAATTGCTATGTGCAATACACAAGAGAGGAAAACAAAAAATGATTTAAAATAATGCCTGAGTTCACTATGGGGACTGGTTACAAACCCATACATAAAATCAATAATTTTTCTATCAAGCAAAAATAAACATAAAATATTCCCTCAAAAGCCTAAGTCAAAATAGAACAAACTACAAATTAATTTAGAAATAATTTAACATCAAAATGCTTGAGTCTGATATTACATAATTGATTACAAGTTTTTCCAATATGAGAATGTACTTAAAGGCATTAAAGAAGAATACTAAAAATATGAAGATATCAATTTTTACCCCATAAAACCTACACATTTCCCACAATTCCAATAAAAATGTCAGAGTGATTGTTTAACATATATATAATTCTAAAGTTATTCTAAAGAATGCATATAAGAGAAAGCAAATTAGATTTGCTCCAAGATACCAAAAGACACTATAGAGATACAATAATTAAAACCTGGAATAGATAAGACACTAGAATAGTAAAGAAATTCAAAAGTTTCATGTATATTTAAGAATTTAGTATACATGTCATTTGAAATCTATAGTGAGAACAGATTGTTTGCAAACAGTTGGAAAAACCAGCTGACTATTAGCAGGGCAAATGAAATGCTTATGTCATCCTTAGATTAAAATAAATTCCGATAAAGAAAATGTTTAATTGTAAGAGTATTTGAAAAAATATTAATATTAATAAACTATTTTGGTGGGAAAAGGACCAAGAGTCACCCAAGATTTTATAGCCCTTAATTCTTAGCAATTTAAACTTTCTTATATTTCTCTTTGCAAAGAACTCCATTAAGAATCAAATAAAAATTATTTACATCATATATAAGGGACAGTAACTTAATACATTTAATATATGTAAAGCTCTTTCAAATCAATTAAAAAATTAAAATGCATAGCAATCATGAATAGCCAATTACTTGAAGAAAACATAAAAATAGCCAAAAAGATAAATAAAATCTCTAGTAATCAAAGAATTCCAATTATGATATACTATTTCATACTTATAAAAAGGTGAGTATTTTAAAATATAAGGACACTTAACTGTGATGACAATTTGAGGACACTAGAATTCTTATACACACCTGAAAAAATCAGTATTTTATTAGTAGAGGGGAATATATGTATAAAATAATTAAGTAGTATATGCCCTTTGCCTCAAAATTTCATTTCTACAAATGTGTTCTATTGAAATAATAAAGACTCCTCACATATTTCTGCCTATAAAGATGTTCACTGAAGTATTATTTGTAAAATAAAAAAATTAGAATTAATGTGCAATAATTTGGAATTTTATATGTTACATTCATATGATGAATGTTTACAGTATTAACATGGTATCATTGCATATTTCCAAGTGAATATTCTTTGGTGATCTATCTATGTGGAAAAGCTAGGTTCAAAAGCAATCTTAAATTGGATTTTGCACAGGCAAGTCTGAGATAAGAATTCATATGGAAGTGCTCTATTAGGAAATGTTCCTAGGAAAACCAGAGGTGGAGTGGAGAATTAAAAGTGGAAGGGAAGATGGCCAACCAAGTGTGTGGTACCAGGCCAAGGGTCAAGGAGAGTACACTCTCTGTCAATCCTGCAGGGGAGCACTAGAGACAAGGTAAACTGCACTCAGAGTTGTTCCAATCAGGGTCAAGGGAGTTGGAATATTTGTACCATTGTCCATCAGTCATCAGTTAAGGGCTGTCCCTAAGGAGACTTCTAAACTCCAAGCATTTGTGCCTCTGTTCACATAGGCACAGCAGACTGCTCTGAGAGCAGTATTGTGACAGAGAGACAGGTTGCCTGCTGGTGGGAATAAAGACACCTTGGGAGACAGTGAGTAAAAAATGGCAGACATCCAAGGGGACATAGGGTAGCATCGGCTGAACGTTAATAGAATCTGTAAAGCATTATATGTACATATACATATAAATATAAAACATTCATATGTATGCATACATACACATACATATATGTCTTGTATATATTCGTTATGTCATATATATTTCACATGTGATATACATGCAATATGTCTGTGTATACACACATATTCACACATACAAAGTATGTTATATTGAAAGTGCTATTTGTTCAATAAATTTATTGAACTTCTGTGTGAGTGAGGTATAGTCCTAAGTGCTCTGAATAAATATATTTAAGTATGATATATAGAGCTACAGACATAGATATATGAGTTGTGTCTTTATGTTATACTACTTACTTGCTTAGTTTTGCTTTTCTACATATGCCATAGTAAAACTGGTCTATTTTTATGGTAATAAAATGTGCAACTTTAAAAATATTCAGTCTTTGAAACAAAATCTATTTTACTTCCAGAAATTTATCTTAGGGAAATAGAATGTTCTTACGAGAATGTTCTTTGAAGCAAAATTCATCAGGAAAAAATCGGGAACAATTTAAGCACTAATGCTTTTAGTCTCTTCTATTTGAACACCTTTTTAAGAAAAACTCAAGTCCTATTTTGTTGTTCCTGAAACTAGCCATTAAACCCATTAAGGGATGTGGCTATTTCATGCTTCACTAGATTAAGTAACTGAGGCCCTTTAGTTTCTACAGCATTATAGTAAGCAAATGGAAATTTGGGACCACTGAAAGAAGCAGAGAAATACTAGGGAGTTATTTGAAGGGCAATCAAATGAGAATTGAAAGCCTTGCATTTCTCATTTTGTATGGTACTTAAAACTGCTTAATAGCTCCTTCTCTTCCTCATCTTCCTCCTCCCTTCCCTTCCACACTGAGCAATTAAACCCAAGGCCTTTACCTGCTTTAAAGCAAGGTTGGCATCTGTACCAATAGTGGGGAATTGGCAGCTGTGGTGTCCCAAAGAGGTTATCAGAGCTGGAGCTTAGTGAGTGGCAGAGTGGTGGGGGTGGGGCTCAAATGGGAGGGAGCCTTCTGACACGGACTGTCAGAGCCTAAGCAATGTGAGAAACGTATCCACAGTGAGGGCTGGGGTGGTCTGCAATGTCAAATCTCAGCAAGTTGTAAATGGCATTTGTATAGGAGAGAGAATGGCAATGGAGATAGGAAATTGGTTATATAGAGAGGGAGTGATCAAAGAGTAAATATCATACGGATGATTAGAAGTAGCTGTTTTATATTTCTTGTTATTAATTTCAAAAATGGAAAAGCAGACAGTAGAATAAACCTTCTGAATGTTTGATTTGAATTGGATGAATCAGCATGAACTTATGGTTTTCAATTTAAAGAAATAGATAAAGAAATAAATGTAAATGTAAACATATCCTTGTGTGTGTGTGTGTGTGTGTGTGTGTGTGTGTGTGTGTGTGTGTGTATTCTCCCAACTCTGTCCACTGGAGGAACTGAGAGTAGTGACATCCCAATAGGGGTAGTATATGTAACGCCCAGTTCTTCGTTTTAAAATACCATTTTCCACTAAAAATAGCCATGGCTCTTTGGAGTAATGGTTGATTTCAGGGCTGGAACAGAAAAATACAAAAGGGTCCTGGAAAAATCTTGTTTTGCCAGAAGGCAAAGAAGTTTCAAAATATGATGGAAATGTGTCAAAAGGACACAGAAGCCAGTCTGGAGGAGATGCACTGACAACTCAAGAACAATTTGAGCATCAAAAACAGATGAGAGTGATAATACAACCCTTTGAATAAAAAAGGAAACAGAGTTCATACAGATAAAGATAAGTTGATTAGTAATTTTAAAGTTTGATGAGAAACATATTTTCAAATTATATCCTCACAAAATATGTATTAATTGTAAAGGAGAAAAGAGTAACCTAGCAGAGGAAAATTCTAAAATTGGAAATCCTAGAATTAAAATGAGCCATTCTGAAATTAGAAAATCCACTTTACTCAAGTGATCAAAAGAAACACCATCAATAGTAAGTAAAGGGAAATTGGTTACCACTTAAAGGAAGCAGTGAAAAGGTCACAATCACTTCTGCAATATTCTTGTGAAAGAGCCATTAACTGAATCAAGGGATGAGGAAACATCAGACAAATTTAAGTTGAGGAAAATCCTACTAATTAGCTGATCTGTAATTTTCAAAGGCAAAAGAGTATCATGAAAGTTAAGGGAATACTAAAGAACTTGTCCAGATTAAAGAGACATGATACCTAATACAATGCATGTTCTGATCCTTTTGATAAAAAGATATGATTGGTACAACTGGCAATGGTTGTATAGGGTCTCAGAATTATAAGGTAGTAACATATCATTATTAATTTCCTGACTTTGATGGCTGTATTTTAATTTGTATTTTCCTTGTTTGAACACTAAAGTATTCAGTTTTAGTGGGGCAGCCAGTAGAACACTTACTCTTAAGTGCTTCTGGAAAAAAATTTTTCTTTTACCATAATTCCAACTTTTCCATAAGGTAGTAAAAGAAATACTGCTATATACTTTAGGCAAATTCTTTGACTTTCTTAATTCAGTTTCTTTTGTACAAGGTAACAGAAAGAAAACGAATGGGATAATGTATATTAAGACATTTGGCAAACTATAATGCATTATAGGACATGTTATTGCTATATACTGCAATAATAATAGCTTATTGCCTTAATAATAACAGATTATTTGAGATGGCTAAAATGCCATCTCAAATAAGATCTATAGGAACATGAACTCTAGTAAAGGAGAAAGGATAAGTAAATCCTCTCTCCTGGCAAAGTAAGACAAGATGGCAATAAGAGAAACCGCAGACAGCAACGGGTGAGCTGAGGCAGACACGTACATCAGAATGTGCTGCCAGGAAAAGGCTGATGGGAGCTGTGATGCTTAAATTGAGTTTTGTAGGATGAAATATAATTTGAAGAAGGGGAAAGAGACCATTCCAGACAGAGCCAACAGCATATGTGATCCCTCAGAGGCATGAAACACATTATGTATTTAAGGAACTTCAAGTAGTTCAGTGGAACTAGAGGAAACAATCCCTATAGGAGGGTAGTGGGCTTTGAGTTTAGACGAGATAGGAGTTTGTCAGGAAGGGCACCAGGTTCTAAGCTAAAACTCTGGAGACTTGTTAAAGAGAATTCATATGAACTGATTTTTAGTAGGACGATGATTTTTGCAATCGTGTACAAGATAACTAGTCTCAGTTTCATTAGACTGGAGATAGGAAAGTTGGTGGGTATCGTCTAGCAGGACTGCAGGAAGTCTGGATTGAGATATTGGTTCCATTCGCTGTTGTAGTAGCTACAAGAGGAGGGTCCAGTTTGGGATAATGAAGAGCTCAATTCTGCAGATCCTGATGAAGAGTTTTTTGTGGAGTTTCCAAGTGAGGCTATTTAGTATTTAATCATTATATACTGAACACATCATATTCGAAAATATGCGGGCAGAAACCAGCTTTATTCTTTCTCATTACTCCTCATTAAATTCATTCAGCAAACTTGTTCTTCCTGGCCCCTGAGAAGAAACTCAAGCGGCCATGTAGCTTTCCCAGTCTTTCTCAGTCAGATGCATAGACTTATTTCAGCATCAAAAGTCCTAGCTAGTATTTAAGCAAACCCCAAATTCTCATCCAATTTAAACTTCCCTATGTCCCTATTTATATTTCTGGCCTGCCTCAGACTAGGAAGTCTGCAAAGGAGGAAAGGGTTTAGCCAGCTTCTTTCTCACCGTTCCCTTCACTCTCATCTTTTAGTTTCCATTTTTGCCATCTCCAGAATGAAGCCCATGACAGAGAACATATTTGGAGGAATATACCATCCTACATAACTGGTAATTATGATCTGGTTTTGGTGCTCTCTAGGTGTGATAGATATCCACTTTGTCTTTCTTTAGTTGCCTGAATTGCTGGCTTTTTTCAGATATCCCTGACTGAGAGCTTCGAACTGCAATTACTTTGGCACAGGCTTCTCTTACAGATTGTTAACATTTTCCCAACAGCCACTGGATTTTCTAAAGCACAGCCTTCTATTGGGGTCCCTGCTGCTCTAGGCAATCTCTTGATTGGGAACCTTTTAAAGCTAACTTTCAGCCATCTCCCATTTACTGGGTCCATATTTGGTTCCCCCTCAACCCCAACCTAAACTCAAACATTTCCCTCTTACTGTGAAAGTACAGCTGGTTTCCAAGCAGCCACATTTTTGTTTATTTGTTTGTTTTCAAGCATTTAGTTGGCAGCTCTAACCTCTTGTCTCTAGACATTTTATGCATGAGTGAAATATCAGTTGTTGCATATCTTACACTCCAGGGGCACACAGCAAACCCTCCAAAGAGGATCTTAAAACCCTCTCTACTTGACTTGAGGTGAGGGGGAAGCCTCCCTACATTCTCCCAGAAATAAGGAGAGAAATGTCATAGCAACCCAACAATTTTCTCACTTTCTTCTACCATTTTTTAACTCCCTTGTACTTACAGGGTGGGTGATGAGCTGAAGGAAAAATTTTACAAAATCTCTTTGCATTCCTGTTGAGATGTGTGGAGTCTTAAGTAGCTGTTCTTGTACTATGCTTGGTCTTTAGGCTCTCTGCCCAAGTCCTGAAACACCCTGTCTCAAGTACACTGACCTGGGCTAGAAAATGTAGAGTTGAGGGTTAATGACTCAAATGAAAATCTTGATTCTGAGAAATCTTTGTGAGCTAAAGGGATGGAATCCATCCAGAAGTCCAGAAAGGCTGTTCAAGTTCTTTTCATTACCCTGTCTGCATCTCTGGTTAGTTGCCATGAGCAAACTGTTTACCAGGTTTGAGTAAAATGTACAGAAGTTTAAATATACATTTAGCATATGTGGGCCAAGAAAGATATAGACTGGCTTTATGCACACACACACACACACACACACGCAACAACACACTTTTGGTGCCCTGGAGCTGTGTACAATTTTATTTAATGTTTTTTCATCTAAAAAATAAAGGTTTTTGATCCATTTCACTAGACGTGCAAAAACTAAAGAAAGATTATATCTGTCAGCAGAACAACATCACTCTGGCAAGGTACATAAAGCATAAAAAAAGCTTCAGTTCCACACTTGAGGCAGTTGCCAGCTTCTCCGCATCTCTCTCCTGTGCATGAGGGCATGTGTTATGTCGGTGAAACTCTCACGTTGACTCAGCAAACTGAACTCAGCCTCACAAGTGAGGATTCTGTTATTTGTTTTTCATGACATGGAAAAGGAGGCAAAGAGATTTTTTGCTTCTAATTTTTATTTTGTTTTCATTTTGAAATGATTTTAGACTTTTAAAAAATTGGAGAACAGAAGAAAGAACTTGCAAATAATTTTTACCCAGATTCACCAATTTTTAATATTTATCACAATTAGTTTTTTTTTCAAAGCCACTTGAAAATAGGTTCATATAGCATCTTCCTTGATCCTTAATAGGTCAATGTCTATTTCCTAAGATAATATATGCTCTTATGTAACCACAGTACATTTACCATACTCAGGAGATTTAACATTGATAATAATATTTTCATCTAATCTACCATCCATAATCCAAGTATGCCAAAGAAGTCTTCTGGAGACTCTTTTGTGTGTTCATGTGTGTGCTTCAGTAAAGGATCCAGTCCTGATTTGGCTCATGGTAACCCCTTCAGGGTCCAGTAAAGGATCCAGTCCTGATTTGGCTCATGGTAACCCCTTCAGGGTCCACTTTTTTCCTTTTGACATGCCTCCACCTCTTATTTATTTATTTATTTATTTCACTTTCTTATTCTGTGACTATAGGATTTTTAAATATGTTAGCTTTTAAAAATTCTTTGCAATCAATGCACTTAATGTCTTTCCGACTTTTCTTTTGGGAACAGACTGTTGCTGTTACCCAAATAATATTCCTTAAAGCTGGGTTTCCAATGTAGCTAGATTACAATACAGAAGTCATTAAAATTCTTGCAGTCTATAACTTAGGTGAGCCCATATCCTATTTCATCAATTGAGGGCTGATCAAATACATTTTCAAAGGCCAAAATGTCAACAAAATATTAATCTGTCAATTAATTTATAATGTTAAGTTTACCAACCAAAGTTCACAATTAGAATTTTGTTTAATGCCTATTTTTATTCTTTCTTTTCTTATCTTTGAAATAGTGTGTTAAAGATAAGGAAATATAAAAACCAGATTATCATAAATGAATTAAATTAAAAAAGGTATCAGTCAAATAATTACCTTAAATGAAGGTATCAGTCTAATTCCTGATTAAATGATGTTGTATGTTAGATGGCATTACAGAATTTACATTAGAAAATAACTGCTTATACCAATGAGATAGCTTAGTCTTATTATGTCTCAATTAAATGCCTAATTTTTTCTTTATTCTTACTGAGCCTACTATGGGTACAAATGTTGTAGTAGTTTTCTATTGCTACCAGAACAAATTACTATAAATTTAACATTTCAAAGCAGTATCCATTTGTTATCTTACAGTTCTGTGCATCAGAAATCCAAGTACAGGGTAGCTCCATTGAACGCTCTGCTTACAGTTCTGTGAAGTCAAAATTACGGTGTCAGGGGACTAAATTTCTTTTGGGAGCTCTGGGGATGAATCTGCTTTCAAGCTCATTCAAGTTTTTGGCCAAATTCATTTTCTTCTAATTGTAGGCCTGGGATCCTATTTCAGTCAATGAGGATTTGTTTTTTGCTCCTAAAGGATTCCTTCATTCCTTCTAATATTGTCAATGTGGTCCCCTTCCAGTAACAGTTTGTTGAGTCTCTTTTGCACTTCAGATGTTTCTTACTTCCTTTTTTGCCAGATCTCTTTTCTATTACCCACCAGAAAGTTCTTTAATTTAAAGGGCTCATGTGATTAGATTGGATCCAACCATAATATATGATAAGCTCTGTATTTTAAAGTCCCTAGCCATAATAAGATCTGCAAAGACACTTTTACCATGTAACGTAACCTATTGACAAATTCCAGAGATTTGGGTGTGGATATTTCTGGCCTTTCTGCCTACCATAAATGTCTGTCAAAGCAACCATTACACTGAATTTTGTCTATTTCCATGTCTATAGGTTTTTTCACTACTAGATCATGAGTTCCAAGGAGATGCAACCATTGATTATTTATCTTTGAAAGTGCATCCTAATTATGTTTGTACTTAGTGGGTGTTCGCTGTGTATCAGAAGAATGAATAAATAAGTGAATGAAATCTACACATATGTTTTTGCTACCATAAACTCTGAAAAGGGACAGTGTGACAGTGGTGCAGTGGCAGAGTTCTCACCTGCCATGCCGGAGACTCAGGTTCAATTCCCGGTGCTTGCCCGTGTAAAAAAAAAAAAAAAAAAAAAGACACAACTCTGAAAAGTAGAAGGGTAAAAGGCCTTTTCTGGAAACTTTCAGACTTTCCATTTAATGTGAACTGCTTGGTTTCAACTTTTCATTATTTCAAAATCAGTTTACATCTATCAGAATGAGAACTTGATTCTTGATAGACAGTGAGATAGGACACTTTACACTCCAAGAAAGAAACTTCAAGAGCTGCAGAGAGAGAGAATTCCAAGTTTCTGAAATGATGGTGAGGGGAAAACTAACAATTAAGAATCACATAAGACCTCTCTGCGTGGGACATGACTCCTAGGGATGTGTACCTTCCTGGCAACATGGGACAGAGATCCTGGAA
>PVIY010015711.1:0-53248 GCA_004026745.1 Myrmecophaga tridactyla | reverse complement strand
TTTTTTTTTTTTTTGTTCTATCTTCAAGTTTACGGATTCATTTTTTCTGCCATCTCAAACCTGCTTTTGAGCCCATTTGGTGACTCTTTCATGTCAATTTTTGCACTTTTTAACTATAGAATTTCCATTTGGTTCTTTTTTTAATTTTCAATCTGTTGAGTCATTGTCTTCATATGTCTCTTTAATGCTTTGAACTTGGTTTTTTAAATTATTTTGTGCTTTGAAGACTTTGTCTGCAAAATCCAACATCTGGGCACATTCAAATCAGTTTCTATTGACTGCCTTCTTTTTTCCTGAGTATAGGACACACTTTCAGTTTCATAGCATATCAAATAACCTTTGGTTGAAACATAGACATTTCCAGTAAAATAATGTAGCAATTCTAACTTCTGTTTTACTTTTCTAAGGATTTTTTGGTTTGTTTTTCAGTAATTTTCTGGACTTAAATTGTAGAATCTGTCTCTCCCAGGTTGTGTAGCCACTAATATCCCTACTCAATTGTTTGTTGTCTTTTTTAATTTTAATTGTTGGTCTGGTATCATAGGATCACTCCTGAATCCACCTGCATTAGTAGTCAGCTTATGATTTGGTCAGAGGTTGTGCTCAGACACCTTGAGCCCAGAAGACTGTCACACATGGTTGACTGATCTGTTTGTAGGTTGGGGGATGCACACAAAGCTGCAGTCAATTCTCAAATCTCTTTCAGCTTTAACTTTACATGGGAAATGTTCAGGTCTTCTCAGCACATCTTTAGGTGTCCTGTTAGCCAGGGATATGTGGAGAGCATAGCTCAGCCTTCTCATTTTCTGGATTGCCTCATTAAATTTCTGATCTGTTCATCTCTTGCCCCAACTAGGACCACAACATCAGGCAAGCAAAGATGTAGATTTTTCCCCATTTATTCCCACATTAGTCCACTACTTTTAGTTGGTCTAGAATCCATCTGTTTGTTTTCTGTTGGTTTTTGTTCATTTGATTTTGTCTCCTGGTGTTGTTTTTCTTGAAAGCCACTCATTATATAAGAAAAATCAGGAGGATAATTCAGCTCTGGATGGCGATATCATCCTCCATAAGGGCTGTACTGTTGCTCATGGCAGGCACTTAGGGTAGAAGCAGATCAGTAATCAAGGTGATTCAAAGCTGGGCCTCAATCCTTTTACAGGCTGATCTATTTCCGTTTTACCCCTACTCCAATGGTTTAGTCATTTGAGGTCCCAACTGAAAGCCTGGAATGTTAACCAGGGCTGCTCCTTTGAGGACACAGAACTCCAATGGTTTCCCCCAGCTCCATAAATCTGCTGGAAGCTCCACACGACACCTCAGCCTCTTGGTTGCTGGTTTCTGTTGCCTGTGACTTGGTAAATACTTCAGTGGTAAAAGCAGCACCACATGTCAGGCTCACTCTCCACATCTTCCCTCTCTAGGATCTTGACTGCTCACATTCCTTCTTTCTGCCTTTATGATTCTTAGATCCTTTCAAACAGAATATATATAACATGTTCAGTTGGCCTCCATAAGGTAGTCTGCTATTGCTAGAAGCAGATATCTGCCAGGCTAGGTGTTAACTCACCAAAATATTCTGGAATCATAGA
The DNA here is from genome assembly GCA_004026745.1 of Myrmecophaga tridactyla. Lineage (NCBI taxonomy): Eukaryota > Metazoa > Chordata > Mammalia > Pilosa > Myrmecophagidae > Myrmecophaga > Myrmecophaga tridactyla. Next base: position 51,656 of record PVIY010015711.1, on the reverse strand, counting down.
TTTAAGAAAAAAAAACCTCATTAGAGGAATCTGATCCAGGAGCCATTCAACAGTGGCTACTTCTTCTCCTCTATGAACAAATATAGGGGAAGACACACATGTCTCCATGCTGTCATGTGCTTCAATTGTTTTGTCTCACTGCTACAGAACAGTTGATTGCATGTATGTGCCCCATCTTGTTTATTCATCTGTCTATTGATGGGCACTTGGATTGTTTCCATCTTTTGGCAATTGTGACTAATGCTGCTATGAATAGTGGTGTGCAAATCATATTATTTGATCTTTAAAACTTAATCCAATATGGCTGAAGTCCTTGTAAGCAAAGGAAATTGGACATGGGAAAAAAATAAAGCCACAGAGAGCAGCTGGAACCTGGAAGTCAACAGAGCCCAGGAGGGAAAGAAGATGATGTCGCCATGTGCATCGCCATGTGATGGAAAATCCAGGGAACCCCAGAGACTGCAGGCCAGCCCGGAAGATCCCAGCTCGGGGAGAGCGGGGAGCGCACAAGCCTTCCAGCCTCTGAAACTGTGAGCCAGTGAATTCCTGTTGTTAAGCCCACCCACTGAATGGTGGAAATAGTCTCAAACCTCTGCATTGCTAACTCACACCCACTCCAGCACTGCTGCTGTCTTACAGCTCTTCTTTGGAACACAGTTGCAGTTCCTCACTGCCAATTGCAGCTCCCCAGCCCAGTCCCCGGCTGTCTCTGAACACCAGCCTTTCCCAGCACTTCCTGCCTGTCCGCACCTCTGCGCCTTGCCCCCTGGGGCCCATTCTCTCCATCTTTCTTCAGGGACTCCAAGAGGGTCGCTGAGATTGGAAGCAGATTAGAGTTCCCATTCCCTCCGTGTGCTGCCACGGGGAGCACAGTGCCCAAGGTCCCGGGGGAGTGCGGAGGGGACATCTCCTGCTGTTCCATGGAAACTCAAGATAAATTATTGTCGGGATCAAAAAGCAAATCTGCAGGGTGCAAGGGTGGCTCAGTGGTAGCATTCTCGCCTGCCATGTGGGAGACCTGGGTTCAGTTCCCGGCCCATGTACTTCTCCAAAAACAAACAAGCAAAGAAAGAAAGGAAACAAACAAACGAACAAAAATTCAATAAATGGTGCTACAATAATGGGATAATGGGATAGTCACAGGGAAAAAGAATGAAATGTGATTCTGCCATACAGAATACAAAAAGGAAAAAAGAAAAAAAAGCAAAGCCACAGAAGTCAGGGAGGAGAGGAAACCAGGCCCTCTCCCCCAAGTCAGACTTCCCTTTGGCATTGCCTAATGATGTTTTGGGGTCTCAGGTGGCAAGGACATTACAAGGAATGTCCACCCTGGCCAGAGGAAGCAAGGGGCCTGGATCTCTGATTAAACATCAGTATCGTAAATGTATCATGTGGCCATTAAAATAAGCATCAAGAGTATGCAATAACAGGAAGAGTCCTCAACGAAAGATGGCACGCAGGATATAAAATGGCGTGCATGTTAACCACAACCAAATAGGAAGTATGCTGGGTGAAACCACTTTTGATGGAAGGGCTAGTGGCATCATGGGTGATTTTATCCTTCCTTTATTTAGAGTGCTGTCATTGTCACAATACTATTGATTGAATAGTTAAAATATCTTTCATGTGAAAACTCATTAACATGTACATTTTAAATGGTCCATTTAAAAATGGTCATATGTAAATTACACTTTCAAAAACTTAAAAAAAGGTAAATAAATTAGAAGGCTGGCCAAGGCAGTCTGGATGAAGACCATCTTCACCATTTCTCCACCTGCCTTTATTTCCCCTTTGCCTCCAGTTCAGCAAGAACGCTTGACACAGCCCTTTCTAGGTGTTATGATTCCCATGGTTAACTCTTTACCTAAGCTCACATCATCCGTCAGACTCTTCTAGAATGTCCTTCATTTTCCCTACTTTGGCCCAGATCCCCAGACACCGGCAACTCTCTGACCAATGTTCCTTTCCCCGAGAGTCTGTCCTCTGCTAAGGAACCAAGAAAAGAATCTTTGATAATGGGCCAATGAGGGGTGTGGGGATATTATGACCTCTTCCAGGTAACACTTTTGCTTTCAACCTGGAGATTTTGCCCCCATGGCCTGCACTGATAGAAGCTGGTAGCTGGTGGAATGGCATCTGGCTTTCCTAACCCAAGGGAAGCCACTGAGCTGGGCATGTAGGGGAGCTGGGAGAAGGAATCTACCTGAGATAAGGCTGCAAACTGGGACGTGAGTTAATTCCAGTTGAATAATCTGAACGTCTTTTGTTTTCTCTTAGGGAGCACCCAGCTCCTCTCTGGTCCTGTCAAGACCACAGCGGAAGAGCAGCTACTGCCAGAGGTAAGGGCTTTGTACTGGTGGGAGGACGGTGTGTGTGTGCATGTGTGTGTGTGTGTGTGTGTGTGTGCACTCCTCTAGAAGACTGTAAGTTGGTAGCCTCTCACTGACGCCTTGAGGGAATGGGTCAGATAAGCTGCTTTCCCCAGGGAGAGTGGGGCTGCCGGGCTGCCTGGCAGAGTGGAGTTAACTGTATCTCCTGGAATTTGGGGCTATCCCCGTATATGGAGCAGGCAGTTCTCAGAAGTGTCCAGAAAGGACAGTAAATGGGCTTGTTATCTTTGTGAACCTTGAAGCAGATGTTGAGAGTTATCTGGAAGTATCTGGGTGAGGGCTTCCCAGAATACAAGATGAATGCTTTATCTCTTACTGTAATCAGTGATTCAGGAGAAATTAACTTGTCTTCTGGTGGTAGGAGATGTGGCCAAGTACCTCATTTTCTTGCACACTTACCATCCTGCTTCCCAAAGCCTCCATGTTATTCACAGAAGTGCAAGCCACGCTGGCCTCTCTGTTAGGAGCAGCTGGGGAGGCCTGAGTGGTCTCGGGGGACTGCAGTGCTGGGCGCAGGACCCCTCCTCCGCTCTCAGCAAGAGTCCTGAAGCTCCTCTGGGCTGGGGACACTTTGGTCCACTGCGTACACCAGATTCTCCTAGTTTCAAGTTGATCAACTTTATAGCAGCAAATAAGCATGCCTGAGATGACTTTGGGTAATTAATCAAATTAAAAGGGAGTAGAGAATACATGTAACAGCCAAGAATTGATTTTTATTCTCCTCCATCATCCTCCTTCTCGCTCCACTCCACTGAAGCGTCACCAATTGCCACCTGCTAAATCACTGTCCATAGACATACGTCCCCCTTTCCTAGGCAACCCGGGTAGGTGGTCAGAGAGCATGACTGCGGACGCGTGCTGCTTCTGGACTTTGAGCACAGATAGAGCAAGTACCTGGTCATATCTAGACCAAGTTTTCAGGCCTGCAATGTTTCCATTCAATGCGATTGACCGATGTTTCTGATGTTTGGTTTCAGTTGTCACCCCCGAGGATTCTTCCCATTCAGTGCCAGCCAGAGAAGCCAGGATCCAGGGTGCCTTCGACTTCAGGTGCATGACCACTGGCCCTGAGCAGGGAGGGCCGGGTGGCTTCTCTCTGGCGTGGCCGGCATGCCTTGCGGTCCTCCCGCACCCTTTGGGAGTTCACATCCTCCGTCGTCCCCTTCCTTGGCCCTCACACCATCTCCCATGCCCCCACCCAGTTATCTCAGAGAGAGACACCGCCGTGGCCCAAGTGGCTTGCCAGGCGAGGGGACCTTCAGGGACCATGGCTGGCCCATGGCTGGCCAGTGTCCTGGGAGCTGGTCCTTCCAGGTCTGCGCAGTTCCCGCAGCAGCCACAGTCGCTGCTCTAGACGGTTCTTGGCTCTAATGGGCTGGGCTTGTCTAAAACCTGCTCTTGACCTGGGCCTTCAGTGCTCCTGTACCAAGTGGTGGGTTAAAGGTTTTCTTCATATTTGCATCCCGCTGACTTAATCAGCGTTTCCCGTTACGCAGCCTATTTTTAATTCTTCTGTTACATAAGGAGTTTAGGAAGGAAGATGGATGCGCTTTTTTAGGAAATGGCTTCCTTAGGAGGCTTGCATTTCAGATAAGACAGGGCGATGGCAGTGCTTTCTAGGGACACTTTCAAAACTGCTGATGACCCAGGAGGGACAGGGAGGCCTGCATGCGTCTCCTGTGTCCAGGCCCCACAGCTGACCTTTATGTGTCCGTGGACTTTGAGTGTTGTTTTCAGGCAATCTTCAGGCCAAGGTGTCTTTTGGGAGCCAGGTCGTTTTATTTTAATTTGTCCCCCTCTTATTACTGGTGGCCAGGAAATGCAGAGTCCTGGGCTGGAAGAGGGCCAGATGGGAGGGAAAATGAAGCGTGGGGGATGCTCTGTGATCAGAGAGCCCGAGTCCAGTTAAGTGTGACCTCCAAAGAGAAGTGTCAGTCTGCATGTGTCTCCCTCTCTTTAATTTTTATTCTGGTGACATATATACTACCTAAAATTTCCCATTTCCGCCACATGCGACTATGCGGTTCAGCGGTATTGGCTGCGTTCCCCGTGTCGGGCCACCGTCGCCACCGGTGATTGTCGCTGTGGGAGTCTCCCGGCCCCGAGCGGCTGCTGGCTCGGCTCTGCTGGTCACAGCGTCGCCCTCGGCTGCCCAGGCTGGGGACGTGGGTCAGCACCTCCCGCGGCCTCCTGGGCCTCGGCTTTGGAGGATGTGGCGGTGACGGTCCTGGCGGGTTCTTGTCTTCGCAGTTCACTCTCTGAGACCTTCCGATATTAAGGTGGTGGCGGCCATTGGCAACCTGGAAATTGTGAGTTTTAGAGGCTCGGGGCCGGGGGGCAGGGCTGGAGGCGGGCGAGCCTCGGGGGAGCTCCCCTCCTCAGCCGGGGTGGGCCATTTGGGGAGAGAATATTATCTGAGTCGGATAAACCCTGAAAATCTGAGAGGTTCTGAGTCTCTTTTTGAATCAAATGAATGCCTCCCTTTCCGTCAGGTTGAGGAAACTTTGTTTTTTCTTTTGAAGGTCACTACCCACCGATCAGTTAAATCAGAGAGCATGCAGAATTTTAAAAGTGATCATTTTAACTTTCTATTTGTGAGATTAAAAAATATATATTTCCGGGAAGGCCACGGTGGCTCAGCAAGCAAGAATGCTTGCCTGCTTGCCTGCCATGCCAGAGGACCCGGGTTCGATTCCGAGTGGCTGCCCATGTAAAAAAATATATATATGTATATTTCCTTGCCAGCTTTGTAAATTTTTTGGAATGTACCAATCCTTGTAAATAAACTTTAGGTGGTATATTCTACCTGGACAGCCAGGTAAGGGAGAAAGAAAGAGATAAGAAGGGAAAGATGGAAGGAGAGAGGAGGGAGAAGCATCTGGAGAGAGGATGATTGGCGAGCAGAAGAAAATGTCAGTGTGTTTCCCCAATCCCTCTTGCTTCCCACAGTCCCACCTGCCTGGGTCTTGGTAAAGCTGCAGCCACTTTGCTCCCCCTGAGGTCCCAGCAACCCCCAAATGAATGGAACATTTCTGATCAGGTCCCTCCTGGTGGCTCCCATACCCGACCTGGGGCCCCCTGTCCCAGGTCTTGCTCCCAACCCCTTTCCCACTTTTCCTTCCAGCACCCCTCCTTCACCCCTTGTACCCCTGCAGCTTTAGTCCCTTCCCCCAGGCTACCACCCAGTGGAAAGTCCAACTCCCCACTCCACACCCAGGCCCCACACAGCCTGGACCTCCTCCCCCTTCTTCTCTTCATGCATAACCGCCCTCCACCTCTCTGGAACTGTCCTGTCCAGCCAGCGTCTGCTCCACCATGTTTATGACCCAGAACCTTTGAATCCTTGAGGACTAACCACATTTCTACTCATTGATCACGATTGTGACTGGTGTGAAGTAGGGAGGGTGGGTATGGCCCGAAGGAGGGTGCGGAGGTCCGAGACTTAATGTTAGAAGCATGACCCCAGGCCCACTGGAATCCGGCAGGCGGAACTTCCCCATCCTTATTTTATTCTATTTGTGCTGCTGATTTTAAAATCGCATGTGATCATCTGCATGCATCGAGGGGAGCAAGGGTGGAGGTTTACTCCCAGGAAAGATGCGGAAGGAGTGGCGGACACACACGAGGAGAGAGGCTTCCTGGCTCGGAGAGCAGGTGGCCTTGGCTGTCCCTGCGTCTGTGCGCACAGACATTAGCACTGCCGGGGCCCGGATCCACTGGGACCCTGGATCCTCCCACCTGGGGCAGGCAGGGAAACTCACCGCAGCGAAATCTCACCCAGAGTCAGGTTTCCGAAGTGAAACCAAGGTCCTTTGGCCCCACCTCTGCAGGAGCTCTGCTGGTCATCCGTGAATTATCCAGCCCTGACGGCCCCTGCCTGTCACTCTTGCTCACCCGTCTTCCCACCAGGCCGGCAGCCCTGGCTGCTGCTCAGTCCCTGTGGTCTCCTGGCCACAGAACCCTTGTCACATTGAAGGGCGCCTCTACCTTCGGGATGGAACCCGAAAGCACAGGTCCTAGGGCGCCCTCCCCTTCTGTTGAGAACTCAGCCTGGTTTGTTTAAAAAAAAAATCAGACCAGGGAAAAATAATGGAAGACACTGAATTATAGAAGAGAAGGCCATAATGCAGAGGCTTTTGCTTTATGTTCCTGGAGCTTTTGGTCACCAAGACGCAATCACTATTTGTTCCTGTAACTGGCACTTATTGGTTGAATTGCAACGGACCTCGTTTTCCTAATAGAACTTTAGAGGGCAGATTTGTGAACGTTTGTGGATGTCATTTTCAGAACAACACTGACACATGCTCAAAAGAAGGAAAAATCAAAACAGGCATATGTAGACTAAAAAAAGTAGGAGACTCCATTCACCCCCCCCATTCCCCTGCCTCAGCATACACGCTCTCTCTCTCTCTCTCTCTCGCTCTCTCTCTCTCACGCACACACACATTCCCATATACAAGGTGCACACATCTTTAAAAAGCTATATGCTATTTGTGACTTGATTTTTCCCACTTAACAAGCATTGTAAACGTTTTTCCATGCCAGGAGGGTTGCACCCACTCCTCCCAGTTCCCCCAGGGCAGCCCCGGGGCTGACGTGTGTGGCTCTGCGTTCCCCGTGCCGGGGTGCCCAGGCTGGCATTCGGCAGGTGGACAGCGCGGAGGAGGCAGGCTGGCGGCGGGCGCGGGGTGGGCTGCTGCGTCTGCCCCACCTTCCTCCCCGGGCGCTTCCCAGGCCTCCGTACACCCCCCAGCTCCCCTCGTCCTTCCTGGTGACACCCCCATCTCCCACCCCCCCCTTCACCACCCCATCAACCTTGTTCTGGGAAAGGACGTCCAGCCCTCCAGGTGGCAAACTGAGAAGAGCGCCGCGCTGGCCAGCACGTACCGAGGGAGAAATCAGACGTGAATTTTCTTTATTCAGAAAATGGTATTCGGGGTGCCCAGTGGTGCAGTGTATGCTCGCCTTCCCTGCGGGAGACCCGGGTTTGATTCCCGGACCATGCACGGCCCCCCGAAAAAATACGTATTCAGTAAATAATTACAGAGTACCTGCTTCATGTCGGGCCTTCTCTGGGTCCAAAGAATAGACTCGAGTACAAAACAGACCCAAATCCCTGCCCTCGTGGTGCTTATGTGCTAGTCAAATGAGAGAAACAATAAACAAAATAGGTTTTAGGTGGTGGAAGGTCACAATCAGGCCATCTCTGGTTGTTATGTAGCATGCTCACATCACTTCAGCACGCGCGTAAATGGGCGCTCTCCTGCCCCTGCCTTCTGTCCCGCGCGGGACATCCGTGCCTCCCCTGGCAGCCGCGGGCAGCTGGCCTCCTTCCCCCCTGCGGAAGTGGCGCGGGGTGGGCTCGCGGGACTTGGGTTGGCGGGCAGGGAGTGCTCTGATGGGTGGCATGGGGTCTCAGGAGAAGGCTCGGGAGCCTCCCTGGCTGGGCCATGAACACCTCGGGTCTTTTTCAGCCTCCAGACTCGGGGTCGGTCAACCTGGAGAAGGAAAAATGGTAAGTGCCCTGCAGGCACCCTACGGTAGAGCCCACAGGAGCCTGTAGACCATCTGATTTAATCCCCTGGCTTAAGAGGATGAACATTAAGACCCAGAGGTTAGGTGCATCACTCAGGGCTAGCCTGGGAGGCCCTGGGGACCAGCACCCAGCCTCCTGCCCCTCAGGGCCTGCGAGTCACCAGGCCGTGGAGGTGGGGGAGGCCGAGTGCCCGGGCTTCTGCTCCCCACCCCTGGCCTCCTTACTCTACTCAGGGGGGACGATGCAGGGTTTGGACCAGGTTGGCCAGGTCACCCCTTGCATTCATCAGCGAGGTGGCGGGATCAGGCCAGGAAAAGGCAAGGGGCAAAAGGGTCTGGGCAGAGCTGCCTGCCCCACTTTGGTGACTCCACTGTCCCTCGAGGGTCATCCCAGATGCTGAGCAAGGCTGATCAAAGCTTGCTAGGAAATAGATCACAGGCGCCAGGGAAAGAGCTGTTTGTAGGTGGCAAACCCAGCCTGACACTTGCATGGCGGCTTCCACTTGCAGGACTGAAGAGAGGTGCCAGCAGGCCTGCATGGGAGTGATGACCGGTGAGTTCTATGTCCCCACTTCTGGTCGTCCCCACCCCGCCCCACACCAGCGTTTTGGCCTGTGGAGAGGGTGTGCTCTGTTGGCTGTTTCCTCATCGGAGCCTGAAGAGAAGGGGCAGGCACAGGGAGAGCTCAGGGGAGGGGCCTGCACGTGAAAGCCACGAAATCTCAGCGAAACGCGTCTCAGGGTCTGGGCAGGTAGGCCTTGGATGAAGGTTAGGGGACGTGGGAGGGGGCTCAGGGCTGGCGGGGGGCTGGAGCCCTGAGGACCCCCGGATTCTAGAACTTCGCCTGGGAAAACTGTCCACAGGTGGCCCCTCAGGGAGAAGCCCCAGGTCTAATCTTCAGTCTATTCCACTTGGTAACGACCTCTTCGCTCACAAATGGAATACACCATCAGTTGGGTTCAGAACTCAACTGTCAATAATAAATTAATAAAATAAAAATCCCACCATCCAGAGATAATTGCTGCTAACATTCTGGCATCTTTACAGCGACACACACTTACAGATGTGCAGTCTGCAACCTGGTTTATTTCACTTTGTGCTGGAGGTGGTTTTTGAGTCTCTCTATAAGTCATCCTAAGATTCCTGAGTCCTTGGGCACCCTAGGATTAGCCTGGTGGAATGTCAGAAAATCAGGAACAGGGAAACCACTTTTCATTCCATAATCAGAAGGAGGAGACTTAGTCACGCAAGGGCGGGATGGAGCTGGCTCTCCCGGGTACGTGGTGGACAAAGGAGGTGGCCAGTGCCTGTCAGTTCAGCAAGTGGCTACCGAGGCCCCGCAAAGAGGGATAAGGAGAGCCAGTTCTGCCCTGGGCGCTGACAACCCAGCAGTGGGAGCCTGGGGCCTGGCATCCAGCCCCCGACCCGGTGTCCAGCCCCCCCACCCGGCATCCAGTCCCCCACCTGGTGTCAGCCCCCCAACCCGGTATCCAGCCCCCCCCACCCGGCATCCAGCCCCCTCACCTGGCGTCCAGCCCTCCACCTGACATTCAGCCCCCTACCATCTGCTTGGCAAGTGAGGGGCTGCTGGGGTCCAAGCGGTGGGTGGGTCCCCAAGGAGGCCATCAGAGGGTTCCAAAGAGGAGACCCTGAATTGACTGGGTGGTCTAGGGCTGACCCCCTTGACCTTTAAATGGTAGTGAAGAAGAAAGGAAAGCGGTGCATGGGGTGGGGGTGGGGGAAGGTGGGTGCAGCTTATCCCCTGAACCCACCAAATGCAGCTGCAGCCTTGCCTGACTTCTGAACTTGTTTTGTCCTCACCCACTCTGGAAGGAAACCCTAGTACCCCTCCCTACGCACAGGGTGACCAGGGTCCCACGGGCCAAATGGGCACGGAGCGAGGGCAGGGGGGGGTGCAGCCCGCTTCCTGAGGACCCCCGACTGTAGCTAACGCAGTCGGGCTGAGCCCACTCCGTGGAGCGCGGCTGACCTGGAAGCTCAGCGGGTGGCCCAGCGGGCAGAGGGAGCAGGCAGCTGGCTCCCAAGGAGAAAGTCTTCCAGGCACCTCCAGGCCCCTGCCCTGGGTGCCGGGCCTGGACTCAACCCACCCGACCTTGGATCCCAGGCACCTTGGGGCTCGCAAGGACCTGCACACGCCACAGCGAGCCATGCCCTCGCCCACCACGGCCGTTGTGCAGATGGGGAAACCGAGTCCTAGCAAACAGGTTTCCCAAGGCGAAAAGGGCACCGCGAGGCCCCTCCTCCTCTTCCCCTTCCCCTCCCCTCCCGCCCCTTTTCCCCACCACACACTGTCCCTGAAAGTTTGAACATGCCTGAGCTTTGCGTTTTCTCTGCGCATGTGGGGACAGCGCCCTCTGCAAGCCTGTTTAGGCAGTCTGGGTTAAGGACAGGGACAGTTGGCTCACCGGAGCTGGGTGGGGCGGCCAGGCCTTGGCTCCCAGCCCCCACCGCACCCCGCTGCTGCCCGCACCCCTCCCCGACCCACGCGGCCTGGGGGAAGGACGCCTGTGGGGCTGCCTCGTGGACTCTGCTTCCAGGGAGCCCCACGCCCTGCAGGGGGTACAGAGAGGGCTGGGGGGGCCGTGCTGATGCTGGACGCGTCTCCCTCCTGCGATCCTGCCCTATTCTCTCTTGGGAGCAAGACACAACCTAACTGCCCGACAGCACTATTTTTAGCGGGCTCTGGATGTCAGTGCTGGGACGGTTGTCTGTCTGCTCCCCAGAGCTCCCCGCCCCGCTGTCACTCTCCGGAGGAGGGGGGCCCGGAGGCAGCCTGTGCCCCTGCCCAGCACGGCGGCCTCCGACGAGGCAGTGGTGCGGAGGCTAAAAGCTCTGCTGTCCGAGGATGCTCAGGTTCAAATCCCGGCCGCCCCAGTGAGCGGTGAAACCTCAGCACATCGCTTAGCCCCTCTGGGCCTCAGTTTCCCCTTCACTGAGTTGGAGATAGCATTGCCTAAGCCATGGGTGTTCAGAGAGGATTAAGTGAGAGGCACCGTGTAAGGCGCGTGGCCCGGAGTGGGGCGTGCGGTGGGCAGCACGGGTTTGGTCTGCTGGCTCTGTCCCCTTGCAGGGCCTGCTCCGAGGCTGACCTCAGGGCTCAAGGTGGGGGGAGAAGGCCAGGCCTGGGAAGGGGGCCTCACCCTTGAGGGGGCCATCCTTAGAGCTGCCCTCCAGCTGCCCAGGCCAGAGCCTCAAACCGCCTCTCTCTGTAGTCCTTTCAGATATCATCAGACATTTCCATCCATCCCTTCTGGCGCCCATGTGCCCTCCTGGGGAGAGAGCTGAACCCCACGACGGCGCCGGGTAAGTGCCCGGGCTGTCTCTCTCCAAGGCTGCATATTCCCACCGGTCTGGGGCATGTAGGTGGCAGGATTGGGGCTGGACTGGCAAAGTCAAAGAGGTTTAAAAATTGAGGTCTTTATTAAGCCGAAGCTGAAATGCCTCTCCCGTGCTGATCACCAACTGTCTGCAGGCCTCACTTTGAAAACCGGGTCAGTGCCTGCCCTTCAGAAGCCAGGTGTCCAGCATCACTCCCCAGGCGGAGCCTGGCACGTGGGGAGGGCAAGGGGCAAGCTTCCAGCCCTCCGCAGCAGTCATTCTACGTCCCGGGGGCCAATGCTGAGGTTTTAATAAGCCACAGAGCAATGTATAACCGATTTCTCTCTCTACTTTCCGCACTTGGCACAGAAACTTGTGGGCTCAGGCCAAGGAACTGGTGAGACGGATGAGAGAGAACCTGGTAAGACTCATCTCACCTTTGGCGTGGTTGGAGCTGTCCAAGTTTGCTGCAAGGAAATCAGACCAAACACACAGCTTTGTCCTCTTCAAAGATGTCCTTTCCACGGTGACCCCTGGGGGTCATCGTGGACAGGATGAGATCTTATGTCTAGAATGGTTTCCTGTATGGTCCGGCCCAAGGTAGCAGATGGACAAACGGCTTCTCACCTGGCGAGGTGGTGGAGGGCTTGGGTTGAGTTTGAATCCTGACTCTTCCACCTCTGAGCTGAGCAATGTTGAGTAAGGCCCTTAACCTCTCTGAGCCTCAGTTTTCCCTTATGAAGCAGGGATAATAAAAGAACCTGTTACAGGGTTTGGGGAAGATGAAGCGAGGTATTAGAGGTACACTCCTTAGCTCAGCGCCCGGCATTGAGTCAGTGCTTAATAAAAGGCTGTAGTTGTCATTGGCATCATTGGTGATTACTATTATTAGTTACCGTATTAATTTTAGTTCTTAGGATGGAAGCCTCTGTGAACACAGATGCTGGGTGCTTTGGCCCCCACTCTCCCGACAGTTCAAGTCCCCTTGACTCAATGACTTTATAAGGTGATAGAAAGCAAACTCAGATCTTTTGGGCTGTCCTTATGGGCAAGCCTTGCTACCCAGTTGGCTCTGACCAAGCAGGAAGCCTGGATGGCTGGAGCCAGGAGAAGCTGCCATCTCAGCCAGCCGTGCATGCCTTAAAAAGTCCCAGCATCACAGAGGAGGTCAGCCCAGGATCTGTGGAACAGTAACAGATGCAGGAGTTGTGCCAGAAAGAATTGGTTTCTCCCTAACAGGAGAATTCCAGAACCTCTGCAGGAATCATAAAATGCTTACTCTGAAGAGAAAAAAAAAGAAAAGAAAAGCTGGATGGCCCCTAAGCTGAGCTCTTAATTTGCAGATGAGGAAACTGAAGTCCCAAGAGGTCCTGTGACCTGTCCAAGTTCACACAGTTAGAGTTAAAATGTAAAAAGTATGGGATTCACTGTCCAAATTTCCTCAGCGACGTTGCCTTCTGAAAAACAAACAAAACCCTAAAGTTAGCTTTGTATTACACAGTGATACATGCTTATTATAGAAAACACAGATAAGCAAAAAGAGTACTAAAATCATGCTTAAACCTAATACCCAGATAACTGCTATCACCTTCTTGGTGCATATTCCCTTCCGCATTTTTCCTAAGCACGTGTATGTACTTTTAAAAACAAGATGCTTCCATATGGAGATCCTTTTTGTAACCTGCTTTCCTCTCTATATATTTAAACTTTCCATGACAATAATTACATTTTCTGACATTTTAATAGCAACAATTTACACAGCCAACCCTCTATTTTAGACATTTATGTTGTTCCCTTTTTTTTTTTTTACTCCTATGAACAAGTCTTCCTCATTGTAGCTAAACGTTTGCATGTGTCCTAAAACACTTTGGGAAATAGAATTATCAGATAAAAGCATCATGCCCTTAAAAAAAAAACCTTTTGATGTATTTTATCAAATCACTTCTTGGTGTGGTTGTATCACTTTAGACTCCCACCATATACTTCTTTTTTTGGAAAAAAAAAATCCGTAAACATGATTTTGGGCACGTGGGTGTGTGAAATTGAGACACATGGAAAGGAAGCTATTCCTTGGGCGAAAAGTCTTACTGCTGTCTCCTGATGCTGTTGCCCTTCCCTTCAGCAACTGGACTTTCAAAATGACTGGAAGCTCATCAATATATTCTTCAGTAACACAAGTCAGTGTCGCCAGAGTCCCTCTGCCCAACAGGTAAAGGTGGGCTGGGAGGCGGGGGCGATGCAAATGGGGGGGGGCGGGGGGGAGTGAACTAAATGTGCCTGATTTCCACTGGTCAAGCTGGGCTGATATGCCTATTCCATAATTAGGGAAGATGGATGGATGGATGGATGGATGGATGGATGGATGGATGGATGGACAGATAATTTAGGAACTCCAGGAACCATACACAGGGACAAGTGTTTTTAATTCACCGTGATTCATATCAAGAGAAGGAAATTGAGTTCTAGATAAGCTGAGTCAATGGTTATTCTGCAACCGAGGAAAATCAGCTTCCCAATTTTGTCTCATTTAATTCTGATTTCATTTGAGTACTGAATTTAGGAAGTAAAGCAGGAAGTGGACTCTGTCGTCCCCCTGTGGCCATGATGCCTAGTTGTACTGGGTAGGCTGCTGTTTATTGAAATGACTGTATCCTCTAGGCCCTTTGGCTTTTTCCTGGAAATAGGACATGAAACGTGACTTCATGTGTTATTGATGTAGGTGACCATCTATGACTTAAGTCTTTAGTAGAGATCCTGCAGTCAGGCTCAATTGAAAGTGTAAGGGGCAGCTGAGACCCTCGGCCAGGGTGATGTCAATGGCGCACAGCCTTTTCTTCAGGGATCTGCAGTCCAATTGCCTGCCCACCCTCTCAGCCAGCTTTCCAGGCCTTTCCAGGGGCTGCGACACTGGCATGGGTGAGGTTTCCAGCAGTGCTGCCCCTTGTCATGCTGGGTCCCTTTCTCACAACACATGCTCTCGCTCTCCTCCAAGTGCCCCATAGTCCCACTGACTATGATGCTCTGTGCTAGGTCAGCATCAAAGCTACTGTTCCTTTAATGATGCTGGACATGGAGGCAATGTCTTCCCCAAACAGCTCTTCCTGCAGATCTCCTGGGTTTGCAGCATGCGGGTAAAGAAGCTTTAGTGTTCCAGTTCACCCTCTGTTGGTTGACCATTTTCTCTAATGCCAAGTGGAACGTATACCCCGGTTATTCTCTGCCCTCCCTCTTTTTGGTTGTTAGGCACCCCAACATTGATTCAGGAATGTGTGAATTTATGCATTCAAGAGTCCAAACAAGCATTGAGGCATTGCTGCATTCCTCCATCTATATCCATCTATCCACTCATCCCTCCATCCGTCCATCCATCCATCCATCCATAAGTTATGATATTCATGTACAAATTCATTCTCTCTCCTTGTAGCACAGCGTAAGCTCTTTATTTATTTTGTTCACGGTAGCATTAGTTTGTTTTTCTTCACATATGAACACATTCATGGATGCTTATACTCATTCATTAGCTCTTCCCTACATTTTCTCTTGCATTCCAGCAGTCCCAGCTAAAATCTTGCGTTCTATCATGCATTTGTGTCTTCAAGCATTCTTGAATATGTAATGCATTGATGCACAAATATATTAATTTCTGCATTACTTACTTTTGTTAAAGTTACACAAGCAGTACACAAATGTTTTCTTCTTTTCAAAAAACTAAAACATTAGAATGAAACCAAAAATAGGCTTTGGCCTCCCCCTTCCATCCTGTTCCTCTGCCTCCGATTCCAAGGTCAGCTAATTCTATGAGTCTTCCCTAACTTTTTCCATATCCATGAACTCCAATAATACTTCACGTGTGTGTATACCAGAAACGGAGGGAAATATTTAACATACGTAGCATTAAACTGTAAGTACCACTGAGCAATTGGGTGATTTTTCGTTTGACTCATCAAATATTTCTTAGTTCCAGTCATACTGATATAAATGGGTTGAGTTTATTCCTGTTACTTGATAAAGAATAATCCTTGTGTAAATTTACCACATCTTGTTTTGCCATTTCCCTACTAATGGCCCTTTGGCTAGTTCCAGTTTTTCACTATTATACACAAAGTGCCATGAACGACCTTTTTCACTTACTCGAACACATCCAAGTGTGTTTCTAGATGCAGTGATTTTCAAATTGTGGGTTGAAAGTGCATTCATGTGTCCAAACAAATCAGTTTAAAGGATTGCAACAGAATTGTGAGAAATTAGAAATAGGGTGGAGTAAATTATTAAAATCCATTGCATGTGGTCAATAAAGTGTTAGTTCATGAAATATTTGCTGCATACTTACGTGGATATGTGCCCTGGTTCACGATCTCATGCTGTGAGTCACGCTCAAAATAAGTTGCAGCAAAGTGCTGAGAGTAGCTTCTTAGATGCAGACGTTAGTCACGGGGCGTGTGCGCTCGTAATTTCAGGAGAGATTGCTAATTGCCCCTCCAAAGTAGCTGAGCCCATCTGCATTCCCCCCAGTGCCTGAAATCACGTGTTAGTTTTTCCAACACGTGTTTGTATCAAACTTAATGGTTATGTCAATATGTGAACATCCCTCAGGATCTAGTCATATTGACCTATAGATTGAATTTATCCACACTTTTGATTAGTCACAAACATATGACAAGAATGACCATGTCTAGCTTTTTCAAAAAAAATTGTTGCCTTGGCATTTATTCCAAGGAGTGGATTTTTTCAGTCAAAAAGTATGAACGCTTTTAGATTTCTTAATCATCCTGCCATCTTTCAAAATGTTGATATTATTTCTAACAGCACTTACGAGGAATAAATGTGTGTTTTCTCTCAGTGTATCCACTTTGGGTTTTATTTTCTTCCATCATTTTTTTTCTCTCTCCAAACTGATATATATATATTTTTTTGCATGGGTAGGCACCGGGAATCGAACCCGGGTCTCTGGCAGGGCAGGCGAAAACCACTGTGCCACCATTGCCCAACTCTAACTGATTTTTGGTCTTACTAATTAATAAAACTAGAAGTCTTGTCTTAGGCATATGTTTGAAAATAGAGTATGCCCTGGGATCTGTGGGCGGGGGTGGGGAATTAATGGAAATATGCAAGTTCATTGGGAGAAATAAGCTTTTTCCTGACTTTGGGTTCAAGGAGAAGTTTATTTGGAGTGACCTTATAGAAGAAGGATATTTTATATGAGTGTCATGTCTTGCAGTAAGGAACAGCAACAAGCATTCAATGCCTGGAGTAGCTGTATGGCCCCAATTCGCTCTGCAGCTGGAACAAGAAGTATCTAAAGCAGGGTTTGCACTTGGGGGAGCCCTGGACACGGCTTCCCCCAGGTTCGCTAGTGAGAGTCAGTGCCGTGAATGCAGAACAGATGGACAGTGAGGACATTTCTAGGCAGAATTTCCAGGGCTCTTCAGAAGGGAAAATGTGATGCTTAATGTCATGCTGGGGGAGAGGCTGGCTAGACAGAAGAGAACTGGATGGAGAGCGTGGCTATGGCATGACAACCAGGCTGGCCCAGCTTGGCACCAAGCAGGGGCGTGGGGGGTGGGGAGACGGCTGCGATTCCCGGGTGCAGTGGGCCGGGCTGCCTCCCTGCAACCCCAGCCTGGGTGATTGGCAGCTGTCTGCAGAATCACTGCCTATGTCCCCTGGGAAGCAGAGCAGCAGCTTGCCTTCCTTGTCTTCAGACTCCGCACCAAGAGTCACCTCGGGGGACAGCCAGTTTGCAGGCAGCTTGGGAATTAGTCGTGTTCATTTTATTTTTGCTTGGTTATTTCCACACTGTAAAGATAAGCCAGGGTCGATTTTTGAGCAGCTGTCACTTGTTAATTTGCATTACCTGCAAGGAAGGGAGAGTGTGCATGTGATGGTGGGGAGGCGATGTGTTAGAAACCCACTCAGTGTCTTTTGCTAGGCCCTCTTCTTACTCAGGGCAAATGGATCAGCGCAGGGCCTGATAAAATAGCAGCAAGTGGAAGTAGCCAATGTGGACGAGAGTTGGGCGGTTCCTCAGTTAGCTAAGTATAGAACTGCCACATGGCCCAGCAATCCTGCCACTAGGGAGAGACCCAGCAGTGTTGAAAGCAGGGACTCAAATAGATATTTGCACACTGATGTCCATAGAAGAATTATCTGCAATTGCCAAAAGATGGAAACAACACAAGTGTCCATCAACTGTTGAATGGATAAACAAAATGTGGTCTATACATAAGATGGAATATTATTCAGACGTAAAAAGGAATGAGATTCTGATTCATGCAACAGCACGGATGAATCTTGAGAACATTATGTTGAGTGAAATAAACCAGACACAAAAGAACAGCATCGCATGATCTCACTGATATGAATTATAATAAGGAAACTCATAGAGTTAGGATCTAGAATACAGGTTACCAGGAAATAGATTGGATTAGAGAAAGGAAATCTGATGCTTAATGCGTGCAGAATTTCTGTTTAGGTCGATTGTAAAAGTTTGGAAATGTATGGCGGTGATGGCAGCACATTATCATGGGTGCAATTCACAGCACTGACCTGTGTTTGTGAAAGTGCTTGAAAAGGCAAGTTGGGGTCATGTACATTCCTAGAACGAAAGTTAGAAGATAAAACGTGACAGTATAAAGCAGTGAACCCTATTGTGGGCAGTGAACTTTGGTTAATAGTACAGCTAAAAGAATGTTCTTTCATGAATTACAACGTGTTCAAGTATAGTATATGAGGAAAAATCACCTAATGTAACCTAAAAAAAAACAATAATTATAATAAAACAAAGATAGCACCAGGTGGAAGTTCCAAGGCCCATCTGGGTGTTCTCCCTTTGGACCTGACGTTCCTTGGATAAAAGCGATTCCATCAGCCTTGGGAAATGAGCCCCGTCTCCCATCCCGCGCCATGAACTTGAGAACTGCGCCAGCCTGCGCTTTCACCTTGCCTTGACCTTGAGTTTGTCTTTCCTGACATGGAGCATCTCACTTAGTGGGATTCGGTTTTTTCCTGGTGGATGATGGGTCAGGGAGCCTGGGAATGGACAAAAGAACTAGGAAGCTCTCCATGCTGGTGTGTGGGAAACTGCGGTCCATCTCCAGCCTTTCCTCCATCATCTCAGCCAGGGTCAGGGCCAGGCCACCGAGAGCCTGAGCCTCCTGGGCCCGGGGCCCCGGCCACCCCGCCCCAGCCTGGCCCCGTGCTCAGCACACACCTCCTCTCACAGGAAAGGCGTGCGATGGGGGGCCTGGACGAGCTGACCGCCACGCTGGACTACCTGCACCGCGAGGTGAGCCACGGCTCCACCAGCCCGGGGCACCGCCCGCCCGAGTTTCCAGCGGGGATGGCGGGGGCTGGGTTGCTCGCCGGTGACCTCTGGGTTTCTAAGAGCTTCTGGGGAGGAAGTGGGAATGTAGCCCTGATCCTCTGGAGGAGTCGGGGGTTCTGCTTTTCCCTGAGGCTGCTCTCGACCGAGTCTGGGGCAATGACCGCTTGGAGGGGGCTTGAGAGCCATCTGTCCTTCCCTCTTTGGAGAGCCCATGATGGGCACTGAAGGTCGTGGGAATCCATGGGGACCTGTCGCCTCCCCATGTGCTCCCCTGGCTTGGTGGCTTCTCTGTGGGAGCTGTAGTCCTGTTGCCACCTGACGGCACGGTGGGGAGGGGGTGTCCTACCCCGTGAGGGGGGTGAATGATGCTTTCTGGAACATCATGCTGGCAGGGGGTGGCAGCTCTAGATGGAGCCTGGCCAAATGCCATCCCTAAAGGAGCTTGCCCATTTAGCCAAGGAGAGGCCTGTGATGCTCAATCAGACCCCAGACTGGGTTCCAGAGAAGCCTTTGCATAGTAAGGGTGACCCTTCTCTTCCCTTGTGTTCTTCCAGGTCCCCAAAGCATTTGTGAACCTGGTGGATCTTTCTGAGGCCCTGTGGGTCTCTCACCAGCTTCAGAGCTCTGGGCTCAGGTAAGAAGAGAAGAAGGACCAGCACTTGGCGAGCAAGTACCAGGTGCCATGTGCTCGGTGGGACAGTTCATTTGCATGACTTCCTTTAATCCTCCAGCTTAATCCTATGGGGAAGCCAAAGGAATGGAGGCCCAGAGAGGTTAAGTAACGTGCATGAGATCACACAGCTAGTGAGTGGCAGCATTAGGATGGGGCCAAGGGGAAGGGGGGAAGCGGTATGCTATATTGTTGGATTAAGCTCAAGAACAAACAACAGGTTTGGCCAAACATTTCTAAGCTGAGAAGTGCTGCTTCTGGAAATCAGAAAGAAAACAATTTAGCCTATATGTATTTTATCTTCCACAGAACTTGACTCTCCTCTATTTTGGAAAATTGTCATAGAATTTAAACATTTTGGGCCCAAAGCCTAAGCTTTCTGGCTTAGCCCCCAGAAAAGAAGTTCCCATGGAAAATGTTAAGGCAGGGGCAGCTGGAAATGGAGACAAGGGAAAGAAGGAGAGCAAGACAGGATGGAGGGGACAGGTTTTGGAGGAGGAAGGAAGGCAAAAGGAAGACAGAGTAAGGGAAGGGAGAATTAGTGTGAGAAGCCAAGGAAGGGAGGAGGCATCCCGGGAGCTGGAGTGAGGTGGAGGCCTCCACACCCCACCCCACCCTCTGGGAAGATGGCAGCAAAACTCCGCCTTGTGCCTTCCACCTTTGTTTTCGCCAACGTTTGCTACCTTCCTTCTCTTGCCTCCTCTAAGGCATCCAGCTCCTCCTTCCCCACTCCCTAAGCAATGCCCAGACCCTACCAGGCCCCGTCCTCCCCCAGGGAACCAGCTAGACAGCCCCCAGCACTGCACCCAGCTCTCTCATCTCGGGCTCCTCTTCCCCTGCAGCGCCCCAGCAGAGCACTACAGCTTCTCCGATGAGACCTCAAAGCTGTCCCGGGCCGTGATGCAGTGGGCCTCTCAGGCAAGCCCGCTCGGGGGGCTGGGCTGCTGGCGCGGGGTGGGGGCCATCGAGGAGGAGAAGAGGGTGCTGGGCTGCGTTAGCCCCTGGAGGACATGCCCAGCTGAATTCAGGGCTAACCAACCACCAGAAGCCAAGGAGAACCGTCACCATTCACCTCCCAGTGATGATTCCATCTTCCTAGAAGTGAACTTCCTGTGTGAAGAACAGGGATGGGGGAGGGCCCTTTGGGGAGAAATAGTGAAGGGCTTCGCAGATGTGTTCTGAGACGCTCTGGGTCATGGCTACAGCCTGTGCCACGGCCCATGCAGGTACAGAGCTGGGGTTTGCCCAGACTGTGCCTGTACCCAGGCTGCAGCTCATGTGAGTGTGTGTGTGTGTGTGTGTGTGTGTGTGTGTGCACGAGGGGGCACGGCCAGAGCTCCTGAAGTTGCCTGCACGCTGGGTCACAGCCAGCCCCAGGACCGTCAGCACCCAGCTCAGAGCAGCCTTGCCACCCACCCGCATTAACAACGCGGTCCTGGGGAAAGAAGAAGGTGATATCTGGAGTGGGGTGGTCGCCTCTCACTCCAGAAGCCACACCCCGTGTGGCTCATGCACATCCCTCTGCAGAGCTGAGCCGTTGAGGAGTCCTTGGAGCCCTCGCGGGTGGCTGGGCTGGCTTGTGTGTCTTGAGCTTCCAGAGCACAGATGTTAGGTCTCCCTCTTATGACGTGTCTGCTGGGCCTTCAGAGGGAAACTGAAAAGCCCAGTTCAGTTCTTCGTGAGGCCCCAAGTACGAGACAACAGGGAGCTTCTGCGAACTGCCGCGGGGCTGGGCGCAGGCTCTCCTTGCTCCTGCCCCAACGGCCTCCTCCTGCACCCTCTTCAGGGGACCTGGGAAGACCTCCTGGCGTCCAGCAGGTTCAATGAGCAGGAGCTCTTCACGGTGGTTTTCCAGCCTTTCTTCTTCGACGCGGCCCCGATGACTCTCTCGGTGAGTGAGGACTTCGGGGGGAGGACGGGAGCTCAGGTTGCGGGGTCGGGGGGAGGTGGAACCCACCTGCACCCCCTGCCCTGCCCCTCCGCAGCAGCCCCAGCCCAGCCCAGCCTCACCGAGCCCAGGCTGCGTCATCTCAGGGGAAACACTGCAAGATCCTCTAGTCCTTTCTTGTATCACCTGCCCAGCTCCCTTGGGGCAGGCTCCGAGATGGGGCAGCCCACTGAGAGCACGGAATCGAGCAGACAGCCTGGTTTCAACTCCTGGCTCTGGCAGGGGCCTACTGTGTGATCTTGAGCTAGTTGTTTGAACTCTCTGGGCCTTTGCGCCTCATCTGTGAAGTTGGGATTGTTATTAATATCCCCTGTGTGAAAGGAGATGGTGAGGGCCGACTAGGTGATGTGGAGACCCAGAACCGGGCCTGGGGCTGGAGAAGCACTCGGTCCCCCTGCGCTCCTGCGCTTATTTGTGGGGAGGGGTTCTGGGGGCACCGAGTCACACCCCTCCCTCGGCACGCTCCTTTATCAGCTTCTAGGTGCACTCCCGCCCCCCCCCCCCATCACAGGGCAGTTGTGCCTTGCTCCATTGGTGCCAACCAATCATGCAGCACTGTGCCAGGGGAGTGGGGGGACCACACTCGAAGCCTCTGAGGTTTCAGAAGCCCCCAGACCCGGGGCTCTTTGCCGGTTGAAGACGCTGTGCCACCTCTGGGACTTAGAAGCTGTTTAAAGTGGTGCTTTAAAAGGAGGAGGAGGAATGTTCCCTTCCCATTTCCTCCTACTCAGACCACACCCAGATCACTCCCATGTCATTCCTTCCGCCGTTGAGTTGAGTGGTGCAGGACCCCACTTGGAGCACGGGAACACTGACCACTCCTGCAGGTCCCCGAGTCCTGACCCCAGAGAGCTGTCCTCTAAGAGGAGGCTGAGGGCAAGTTCAAAGGCTGAGGGAAAGTTTTGCATCCTTTGCGGCACAGATGAGTCCCTTCCTTCTTTGTCCTTCTCTTGCAGGACGCCACCACGCTGGCCTTGAATCTCTGGAACACCATGGTGAGTGCACCGGGTCCCGAGAGGCTGCGTGCCACCTGGGGGCTGGGGGACACAATTCTTGGACAGCCTTAGTTTAGAAGTGGCCCACCTTTAGGGACCCTGATTCCCAGGTCCTTTCAGCTCCTTTCAGCGCTTTATGCCAACACCCATGGAAGGTGATACAGATACAGGGGAGGATAAGTAAGGCTGCACCTACTCGGGAACCGCCCACAGTGGAGTGGGAATCCCCCCGTGGAGAGAATTTTTAAGGCAGCCCCTCCCGCCAACTCTCCCACTCTCCAGTTAATTTCACGGAGGCAGGGAAGACAGGCAGAGGAGATAAATGCAACTGAAGGAGTGAAAGGTACAGTAAAAGCACAAAGACCTAACCAGTTTTCTCTGCAGTTGAACGTGTGTAAGTATATTTGCGTGTGGCACAGGGTGCAGGAGAAGGGACCCTTGAGGGATAATCTGAGGATAGAGGAGGATGGCGCATGAGAGCAGATGCACAGGAGGTTAAGTGGAATGGAAAGGATGTAGGTGATTAATAAACAGACATTTAAGACAAAGTTCATAATGGATGGGTTTCCAGAGAGAACCTATCCGAGTTTCCTTCTTGGTGGTGCTTTTAAAATAGGCTCTGCTAGATCCATTCTATCGGGATCACTTCAAACCAGCTCTCTCACTTCTTTCTAGAGTCTGTGATCAATTAAATTCTTAAAAGACTGGAGAAGAGAAGCTGGCAGGCCAGATGGACCCCTGCCACCAAGCCAGGCTCATTAAACACTGCTTTTCAGAGCAGCCCTAAATGTCCTGGGTGGACTATCCCTTTGCCTAGGAGTGTCTACCATTGGGATAGAACCCAAAGGCAGCTGGGTGCACACTTAAAGGGTTGCCACTCCCCTTTCAAAGGGCTAAGTTAATTATACCCTTTATCTGACTGCCCTTCCATTTGGGTTAAGAGCTCATCCCGAGAATGATAAAGTTCTCTCCTTGGCTTTTGTTTACTGGGGCACAGATGCTAGAATAAGATATTGCTGAAGCATCTGAAATCCTCATGGGGAACGGCAGAGCTGGTGGGTGAGCTAGGCAGCAGGGCCTGTCCTTAGCTCTCTGTCCCCTTCAAGGTCTTTGGAAAGGGCGGGGTGGGGACAAAAGTGCCCCTGAGCCTGGCACCTGCCCAGCAGGGTTGACAGCAGAACAGTAAAAAATAGTATGTGAAAAGGAAAAGCTGTGACCTCTCGAGGCCATTGTATTTTTATTTAAGACATTTATATAATCATAATGAATATTTTTACTGACAAAAGGAACTTTTAAAAAACCCTGCCTCCATCTAATTCTCACCTGCCTTCAGTTTCCTATCCTCCCTTCAGTGATCTGCTACTTTTCTCTGCTGCTATGCTATAAGCTTGTTTTCTATGTTGTTAAATAGCCTTCATCCCATATCAGAGCTGATACCACCACCACTCATTCCCGAATTGCCAGACATTCTAGTTGTTTGTGATCATGGGGGTCGTGCTGTGTTTCATGTCCCTGTGTCACCGTGCCCCAGTGACGAGTCCCCAGAAAGGACCTGGGAGCCCTAATTCACTTTGCAGCAGCTTGTGTTAGCAGTTCTCAGGTGATAGAGGGTTTCCCTTCTCTGCTGGACGTGGTTTTTATGTGCAAAAGAGAAGAGGAATGCTGGGGACAAGACCACATGCTTTACACAAAAATCACATATTCGCCCTTCCTTGCCCTACCTGCTCCCTCCCTAAGGGAACTAACTGCTCAGAGTCGGGGAGCAGGCCCCAGAGCTGGGCAGCAGGGAAGGGGAGGAAGGCAAGCTGGATGAAAAGCCCTGGACGGTCAGGAAGCCACGCGATCCACTGAGAGACATGTGGCTGCACCCAGGACATGAATGCCCTAGCCCCAGCCCTGCCCTGGTGAACTGGACTCCACAGCCTCCTCTCTGCTCAGTTCCCTCTTCTGTAATATCCTGAGAGGCGGACCTGGAAGCCCCTTCACAGCTGACATCTCAATAATCCTTTTAATGCAGTGGTTCTCAAGTGAGTGGTTCTCAAACAGTGCCTTCAGGGCATGTGAAAAACCAGATTGCTACCCCTAGAGTTTCTGATTCAGTAGGTCTGGGAGGGGCCTGGAAATGTGCATGTCTAATGCTGATCTGGGGTCACACTCAGGAAACCACTGGTCTAGTGGGCCTTGGTCAGTGGTGCCCTGGAGTGGTGCCACCTGTACAGGATCCTTCAGCTCTAAAGGTCCCGCATCACCCTCTTTTCTAGATGGAGCCAGCAGGACAGAAGGACACGCCATTCAGTGCAGAGGAGAGGATGCCAGTGAGATGCCCCACGCAGGTAGGCCGGCGCTCAGCAGGGGAAGGACTCTCATGCTGAGTGGGGGGAAGGGACGGGGGTGCCAAATGCGCTTTGTGGTGAAACGAGTCTTACCTGGCCGAAATGGTCATGGCTTTGGAGCCCTGGGTCTGGTCTTCTGGGCCTGGGCACAGCTTTGCTGACTTGGCAGACCTGAGATTTATGCCTCTGGCTTAGCAGAACTGAGGCCCCTTCCAGGCTGATGGAACAAGCCACAGCTCACCCCCCATCCCAGTGCTGCTCCCCACGTCTCTGAGCCTTTTGCCCTGTGCCCCAGAGGACAGGAGCAGGAGGCAGAGATGTCTGAGTACCTAAGCAATCATAAAGATGGGTCATTTTTGTCTTAAATTAGTGGCTATATATAGTCGATAAATAATTAATGTTGCTGAATAAACGGGTGAGAATATAACTGAACAGAAATGAATAGAATTCCCTTAATCGTTTAGTGTCAAGTCAAAATTTTGGCCTTTTTTGAATGAATTGGTTAAGTTTTTCATTACTAGGCAATAAGAATTCATCCTGTTTCCCTTTTGCTTTGGCTGCCAAGAAGCTTAAAACGAAGTGCTCTGCTCACTGAACTCTCTATGCTTAGCCTTGTAGCATGACCGTCCAAGATAGAGAGTGAGAGGAGCTGACTATTGCAAATGGGAAATTTCAAAGCATTACCAAGCTCCGTCAGGGAAGCAATGAGTGCACAGAGAGGACGAGGCAGAGAATATTAGGTCACCATTTAAAGGGTGACTTTATCCTTCAAACCGGCCCAGGGCACCGCTGGATGATGAGGCTGGGTCATTAAGGGACATGGATCTTTGGGTCCCGGGGGTGACGTGTCCCGTCTTCTGCAGGCGGACCCCTATCTGTTCACCTACAGGAACAGCAACTACACCTTCAGGTGGCCAAAACACCACCAGACACTTCAGGTATGGAAAGGGGCTTTTGTGTGTGATTGACAGACATGCAAACGAACCCTGGGCTTTGGAACCTTCCACACGGTTCTTTGTGGCCTTCCCGGGCCTCTGCAGGCGCTGAGGGACGGACCCCTCACTTTGGAAAGGGCGGGCGGGGCTCAGGGCGGCTGGAGCCACCAGTCCGTGGTGACGGGAGACAGGAGTCCTCAGGCCCCAGACCCCTCCCAGACCTCTGACAAGTCCTTGCCAGCTTGTATGAGGCTGCGGTGGGAAGGGAGGCGAGGGAAAGGCGGATGGTGCGGTGAGGTCTGAGGATGGGCATCACGTCTTGCCTGGCGCTCATCTCAGGAGCCTCCTTCTGCCACTTCCTGTCGGGGTGAGACAGCGCATCCCGCGCTCCCCAGATGTGGGTTGGAATAAATGCATTCCCAGTGATGCTCCTGCCCTGGGGACAAAGTGCTGGTCTGACCCCAGGGGCAGGCGCTTGATGTACAAATTGCCCCCATGCTTTCTACCTCAAACCGCAGCAATGAGGAGCTCACTGAGAGGAGCAGGGCCCAGTGGGCTCAGAGACCTGGCTCTGGAGTCAGGCACAGGATCCCCCACTTCCTGGTTCTGTGTCGGTGGGGAGGCACGTAGCCTCTCAGGGCCTTGGTTTTTTGGAAGTCTTGGAAACGGTGATAGTCGTAGTCCCACCTCGTAGAGCTGCTAGCAAATTGGAATAATTTTAAAAGTACAGAGTGCAGAGCCCAGAAGCTGCATGCCGTGAGTTCTCTATCAGTGTTAATAGGCCCATCATCAAAGGAGAGGAAATAAGGCCTTCCTTCGAGATACGTTTTTGTTGAGTATCTACTATGAATCGCTAGAATGAGAGTGTAAGGAGGGCAGGGACTCGGAGTAGGTACTTAATAATTAATTGTTGAATAAATAAATGGGTGGATGGATGGGAGGGTGGGTGGATGGGTGAGTGGATGAATGAGTGACGACCAGGCCGAGGGGACAGAAACATAGATGATGAAACCCAGAGGGCCCAGCCTCTCCAGATCCTCAGCTAGATCCATCTCCCTACCCCATATTATTGACAGCCCCTTCCAACATGAAAAAATTAGAATAGGCAGAGCCCAAATACCCCTAAAGAGTGGGAGAAAGATCAAAGGTGATGTTGGAGTTATACAGAGAAAGTAGGGTTTAACAAATGAATATGATTGCTGAATGAGTATATTGATATTTCTTTTAGCCTCCAGTGTCTTAGAGCAGCTAGAAGTAGGAACCTAAAATTGTGGAGTTGTAACCCATACCAAACTCTGAAACCTGTTCTACAACTAATTGTTGTGCTGTGCTTGGAAATTTATTGCTTTTTTGTATATATGTTATTTTTCACACACACAAAAAAAAGTTGATTGTGATGATAAAAAAAAAATTTATTCCTTCTAGCCTCCTATATTCTGGAGCAGCTAGAATGAAATGTATGAGAGGATGGTCTGGTAGGATCTGTCCTTTAACTACTTGTTGAAGAGTGCTTTGAAAACTATTGCTTTTTTCTTTCTTTGCTTTGTATATATGTTATATTATACAATAAAAAAGTTAAAAAAAAAATAGATGAAAGCCGTTATTGTCCCAAGGAACTCGAGTTGGTAGAGAAGCAGACCAGCAACCAGCACTTGGAAACGATGTAATACATACTGTAATGAAAGTTTCCATGGGTGTCCTGGGACTGCAGGAAAGGGAAAGTCAAAGCAGGCTCCCCAAAGAGTCGCCATGACCCCGGCCTGGAAGGAAGGCTAAGGCAGAAGCAGGTGGACGGGAGCATGGGGACACAGAGGGAGGAGCACGGAGAAGGAAGGGCAGAGGGAACTGCTCGGGTGAAGGATGGGGAGGTGGGAGGGCACAGTGAGCCTGGTCCAGGGCCTCTGGTTTACAGTGTCTGGAGGCCCTTAGGCCACGCGAGGGTGAATGGACGTCATGCTCATGTGAGGACAGAGGAGTAACACAGCAAATGTTCGAGCTGTGTGCCAGGCATTGTTCTAGACACTGGGGATGCACAAACAAACCAAACAAAGAAAAATTCCTGCCCTCGCTGAGCATGGGCGGGGTGGGGTGGGGGTGGGCCTGACAGGCCCGTTTCCCTTGGAAGGGGATTCACAGGGCGAGGCAGGCCCGTGGCGGGGGTGCCGGGGAATATGCCCTAGTCCGGCCAAGATGTGTCAAAGGTCTGAACTTGGGCTGCGGGAGGGAGGCTGGAGAGGAAGGGCCGGATGATGCCGAGATTTTTAATCTTATATTTTTCAACATGGAGACCCCACCTTCACCCGGTTGGCTGGGTTGCAAGATGGCCTCCTGCCGCCACCTGACCACTCACCCTGTCCCTCGGTGTGTCTCATTTCAGGAGCGAGAAGGAGCGGAATTCAGATGTCCAGACATGGGCCCCTCCCACGCGATTCCCACCTCAGGTACATGGCTTGAGTCGAGTGATGTTTTTTAAAACTCACTCAAGACCTGAAATCATCCAAGTAAGAGCGATCTTAATATGACAAGGGCGTTCCACAGCTCTGCATGTCTTCGTAAGTCCAGGCTTGTGTTTGAGTTATTTTTTAAAGAAAATGTGATGTAACATCATTATCAGAAAGTTTTTACTGAGGGCCAGTTGTGTGTGAGGCCGTGTCCTACGAAGACATGGGGGCTGAGTCGATGTCACGTTCCTGCCTTAAAGCTTTGACGAGGCTACTTTGTTCTCCAAAAAGCAAAGCTGCCTATAAGCAGAAGCAAAGATAACGGGTCCTGGTCCCTCTAAGTCACACCCAGGATACCCTCCAAGCCGGCCCTTGCATCTGCCCCATACAAACGTGCCATGCTCACTGCCCCTTGGAGTTTCTGAGATCGGTGCTAGGCTGTGAAAACTTCGGAGGGGAACTGCCGAAGGGCTGAAGCTCTGGGCTGGCCAGCTGGGAGTGACGGCTGTGTCGGGTCACGCAGGGGCCTGTGACCTTGGGAGATCTGGGGGGCCCTTTCGATGACCTGCATGGCAGAGAACATCACCTGAGGGGTATTTTCTGTCGTTGGTGTTACAGGTTCCTGGAGGAAGGAAGGCTCATTTGTTCATTTATTGGTTCATTCACTTGTGCATTTATTGGATAATTGTTGAGTAGCTCCAATGTGTCTTCCAAGAGTTTGTGTTCTAGTTCAGCCACTGCTGTTCCGGGCCTCAGGATTGCCAGAAAGGTAAAAAAGTAAGTTAGCAGGTGTCACACTGCCTGGAAGGAATCTTCCAGGGATGAGGTCTTGGTAGCCAGATTGTCTGAGGACAGTATTTCCTTTTCTTTGGGCTGAGTGTTTAGTAGAGCAAAGAAGTGCTGTGGCTCGGCCTGCCCTTCGCCCATCGTCACTCATCACACCCTACTTAGTGACTGGGAAGTGAGTTAAAAATCCTCTCACCAAAAGATTGATATAAAACTGGCTCTTGTTCTAAGTTGCAGAATAATGGAATAGGTGACAGGGATCTTATGTTCATATAGTCTTTAGATGTTCTCTCTCTCTCTCACACACACACACAGTTGCTGACAATTCATTCCTTTTGGTTAGTTTTACTGGCAGGACTTTAGCAGCAGAAATAAATTATCAGCTTCATATGCAGACCCTCCCTATAACAAAAGCCCTTACTCAAAGGTACATACAAAGGATCTCAATACGTTTTAATAGCCATGCTCTAAAGAGCAGTGGAAAAAATATCCATTCCCTTTTTAATCTTATCATCCTGAAAGAATGATGTATAAAGCATTTTGCAATCTGCCTAGATAATCTTTCAGGCATAATGATGATAACCAACCAATCCCAACACCTTAAAAGTTAGGTAAGATGTGAACCCCTTCTTTATCCCTGACCCTGAGCATTATCTGTTTATTGGCGCTTGAAAATGAAAGAGCAAGAAATCTTGAGACCTTGAGATCTGAGATACTCTGCTGATAGAAGCTGTTGGAATAAAAACATAGATAGATTTGGGCTTCCTTGTTCTTATCAGGTGGGCATAGGACCAAAACATTCACTCTCTCCTCTCGGCTGGGAGCACCCATTGTTGAACGATGGGCCTGCATGGCTGAGTCCCACCAGAAAGTGTGTTTAGAAGACTGGCCACAGCTAACTGGGCAATAATGAAAAGTATTTCATTATTATGCCATGATGTATGATTGGCTATTTTAAGTACGCCTATGGCTGATGGAATAGGCAAAAGGACTTTGCACCAGCCCATTTAATATTATTTTCCTTTGATAAATTATCATCTCTCCAGTGAGGTCATTCACTCTGCTTTCTGGGGATCATCTTTGCAACTTCTGATCAAGATGAAGCACCCGATATACGTCTTATAGAAGTGGGTCTTATTATCTTTACACCCTCAATGACTCAGCAAATGACAGACATCCAATAAATGTTTGTCAAAATAATCTGAATTGCTGACTGTTTCTAATTTGCCGAACAATCAGAATTGAAAGAGATCTTTAAAAAACCAACTAGCCCAAAGGAGCTTCCATTAAAATCATTTTTAATAAGATTCTTATAAAAGAACTGTTTTGCCTTCAGAGTTATTTTTTTAACTTTATTTGTAACCCCCCATTTCTAGAGTTTCTTTCAAATCAATCTGCAGATACACAGATTAAACCAAAAGTGATGTTTCAAGATCGAATACCGCCTGGCCTAAGAAGGACATGCCCCTAAAAGGCTGGCACCTCACGCTCATTCCACCCCAGAGTCCGCGGGCAGTGAACTTCTTTCACCCGTCTGTGGAACCTGTGGGAGGAGAGACACAGCAGAGTTAGTAGTAGACAGTAGTAGGGAGACAGAGAGAGTTCTGGCAATTGGTAGTCAATAAGGAATAAATCCTTCTAACTTTTTCCTTGCAATCAACATGCACCGGCATTTTGCCAAGTGTTATATGCTGGGGGCTTTGCAGCTTTGTAAATACTCCTATTATTCTCTATTACTAGGTGGTCCTCTTCGTAACATAGCTGGGACAACTAAGAGCAATTCTTTGGGTCTAGTGGCAGACAAGTTTTCCCCATCGAAAAGAGGAGTTACTTTCTGCACATAAAAGAGTGGCAAATAGGAGCCAGAGAGGGCATGGCTTATTGCCTCTCTATTTCTCCTTCAAGTCAAGTTGCTGATTCCATGCAGAGGGCAAAATTTGGAAATAGGGATCCACAAAGTCAATCATATACTGTTGTCACCAGTAATACAAAGCAGAAAAGAACATTTGTTGTTTCTATGCCATTGACTCTTTTCTAAGCCCCTGATATCATATATTGGGCCCATTTGGCTAAAATGAGTTCTTCAGAAGCCTAGATGGAAAATGTCCGGTGACAGCACTGGGTGGTCCTCATCCATGGGCATTTTCACTTCCTTCTGAGCTAGTCTGACTTTCACTGTAGCCCCTAAGCTGCTTCTATGGACCCCGCCTGCTCACAGGTCTATGACTTGAGCTGGTCTTCCTGTGAGCAGGAAAGATTGTGTCCCACAGAGGGTAGCAGCCTGCTGGTCCCTGGGTGCCACCAGCTACCAAGCGAGCTCCAACTCCCCAGGGATACCTGCCGGAATTAAAAGTTTTCTTGCCCCACAGTTTCAATCACAGAGAGCCGTGGAGTCACTGTCACAGAGCCACTTATTTAACCTTTAACTCAACTTAAGATGTTTACTGAGCTGCTACTACATGCAAGGCACATATGACTTAATACAAACTCACTCCAAAGCACTCCAAAGGCTGAACAAAGTTCCAGCCTTGTGCCAGCCATTTACCTGCATGGCAGAATGTTTTACTTCAGTCCCTAAATCAGAGAGCAAACAGGATGGGCAGCGTTAGCTGGTAATTGAGAGAAAGCTGGTTTTTCAGGTTACAGCCCCAAATTGTTTGAGTTGTTAGGGAACACAAAACAAAACACGAGTCTTTTTCCTTGGTGAAACTTTTCGTATTCAGTGGACAGTTTCCTCCTTCCGTGCTCAAGCGTACAGTTTCCTTGCTATCCGTGATATTTTATCATGGTGTGGATGGCCTTCTGATAAAAGGCCCCTCTGCAGAAATCTTGATGAGTTCCTGATGTGTTTATCGCCCTTCTTTTCAAGGTGGTGGACAGTTTGTACCAGATAATGTTTAACCAATCAGCCCGCACAGATGTAATCTTATCACTAAGAGTTCTTTTTTCCCAAGGAGAGCAATTGCTAAAGGGCTTTGCTGTGTTTGCAGGCTGTCTTTTTCATATATGATGACATTGACAAACTTCAAATCAAGGTCTACAGGATATTAAACCATCGAAAAGTATAAGGCTCTATCTTAATAAAATCCCAGATAAGTCAAACTCCTCCCATCTTGACCTGATTCATTTGTTTTTTGTTTTTTTTTTTTTAATCTCTTGCAGGAAATCCTTCAGAATGACTAATAGGAGAGCCCTTTCCCTCCAAAAAAATCTATCTACACATCTGCACACATTCAGAAGTACAGACTGCATGTGTGTATGTGTTTCCTTTCTGCTCAGTACAAACTTCAAGAGAGGAATGGCCAGTTCCATCTTCCTCTTTATTTAACTGTAATGTGCTTTTCAAACAAATCCATCCATCTCGTCCACACTTTGCCAGCTCCAGAGTTGTCCCCTAACCTTGGCATACTACCTAGTGTTCACAGAATTCACCATCTTATGTTCGGCCACAGCAGTAAAGTGACTCACTCTCATCACCAGAAATGGAAATAAACCACTCCAGGATTGCGGGAAGTGGGTCCTATTTTCGGTTTTGTTGACCTATTGTCTTGTTCCTTTGAGAAGAGGTCATTTCAGCGTTCTCAGCCTTGGCCCGTGGACGTATGCTAATGCACGCCACCGGCTTTGTGACCTGATAGTGTTCTCTGACCACACATGGTTGCCCTGGAAGGCCAGGGGAGAGCCAAGTAGGTTGTAACCATGTGGAAAGAGTGTGTGTGTGTGTGTGTGCACCCGCATAGGGGTAGATGGGGTGGAGGGGAAGGACTCTAAAGAAAGACAGTCAGTGGCTCTTGAATCTAAGAGGCAGGGCTGCAAACCCACCTCCAGGCTTGCAAGCCAGTCACAGTTTGTGAACCAAGGGAGCTGGTCTTTTCAGCTACGGTTGCAGAAACTGATTGCTGTCAATAGCTTTAAAAATGAAGTATTGTCTCTATCAGAGTTTCCCAAAGTGTGGCCCTTGGGCCAGCAGCATCAGCGTTACCCGGGGACTTGTTAGAAATTCAAATTCTCAGGCCTCACCTTAGACCTACTGAGTCAGGAACCCTAGGGATAGTGTCCAGCAATCTATGTTTTAGCCAATCTTCCATCCAGCCTGATGCACACGTGGGACCCACAAATCTACATAATTTACCTACATACATACACACACAACTGTGTACATTTCACTTTGCATCCTGTGTATAGAAAAGGCCGTGCCTGGGGCTTTTACTCTTCCAGTGACAGCAAAGCTTCCTTGGGGGTGGTGGGTCCCCATTTGTAGGCAGCATGGAAGGGGAGGTTCCTGGAAGATCACTTTGAACATTGTTCGCCTTTTAGGCTTCCTAAGCAGGTACAACTATTTAAGCACGATTTAGATTTTAATGGATGCCATACTCCAACTGTGTCAAAAGCATCTCGTTCTGTGTTTCACTCTTTTACTCCACTTCTATAGACTGTTCTGGCAAAGAAGGGCTGTTGAGGAAGTGTCTTGCAGGCAAGTTCAGTTATCCATCCAAAGGCAAGGCCTGCTGGTATCATGAGCTTCTTCCCCTAGGCCAATCCTGGTGCAAACTTTAGGCTTCTTCACAGGTTCAGAAGTTATTTTGGCAATTTAGGAGATCATGGCATCATTAGAGACCATGGAAGGAGCATCAGGAGGGGGAGAGGGGCCAGGGAGAAGTCAGAGAGACATGGGAGGGAGAACTGGGGAGAGTGGGAGGTGAGCTGAAGATCTGAGGGGCATAAGGAATCTTAGGTGTGGTTGTGAACTTGGATGCAAGCTCATATGTATGAAGATGCACATAAGGATAGGATAGGATAAGTATTTACATGTCAGTAACTATATATGTAGCAATATTCGCATGAATGCCCTAACAGGTTTGCTAGTTCTAAAAGGCCCTTGGCTCCTACCTACCTTCTCAGTATTAGTTTTTGCTAATCTTGTTCACATACCCTTCACTTAAGCCAAAATGTACAACGAGCTGTTCCGTATGAGCACTACCTGCTTCTCCATGCATTGACCCTCCTTGGGCACTTTCCCTTTGCCTGCCCTGCCTTGCTTTCCCCCATCCTCTTCTCCTCTGCTAAGGCTTAGCTCAGAGGCTACCTTCTCCATGAAGCCTGTTGCAAACCATCTCAGGCTCCAGAACTTGGTATCTTTTTATTCCTCTCAGAGTGTTTAACACTCTATATGTTGCGATATAACTATGGCTGTTTCTTTTTTTCCTCCTTAGCCTGGGAGCTTCTTGAGGGCATTCTGTATGTCTGGTCCGCCACGTGGTCCCGAGAGCACCCAGCCTGCTGCTGGGCATCCAGTACGTTTGGCATTTGGGTGCAGAGGTGTTCAGCCACGTCCCAAGCACACTGAAACTCAAGAGATAAACAGACTCGGTGGTAGAAAAGCACCAGAGAAACTGAACTCATTTGTTGTTGTTGTTTTTAATAGGATTGTATATTATTTTGTCCCAAATATCATAATCCTGGAATAGATTGCGATTAAGCGTTGGTTGCATCCCCACCACAATCCCTTCCTTATTCCCAAGTCTCATTGCCAAGGGTTCCACCAAATGCCAGCTGATGAGTCCCCTCGTAAGGCCAGGCTCACTTCCAGCTCTTCCCCCCTGCAGCACCCTCCAGCTGCGTGAGCGGGGGACCTGCAATCAGGCGCCACAGCTGGGACTGCTGAGTCTTTTGGGCAAAGATGGATTTTTAATACCTTCGTACAAGCTGAATTGCTGTTAACAACTGACTTTCTATTTTTCTGGAAGATCTTCAATTGTTTCCAGAAGGGATAGGTCCGGAGCTTTCCCAGAACCCGGGTCCTCCATTCACTCCTGCTTTCTTCTCAGTTCATAGGCTGAAGCCAGCTGACATCAAGGTCATCGGAGCGCTGGGTGACTCCCTCACGGTAAATGTCTCTGGTTTTTAGACAGAAGGGGCAGGAGAGAAGCTCTTGATTAACATGGGGACGTAGAAGGAGAACATTTCACTCCTAGCTCTGAAACTTTGCCATCCCGGACCTGACCCCCATGTCCTTTCTGTCCCACCTGCCCATCCTGGAATCCGGTAGCATTTCTTGCCCATCCTAGCTTCCCACCTCCATGCGAGCCTCGTCTTTCTCTCCCAATATGGGGACAGAGTGGAGGGGCTCCAGGGGGAGTGCTGGTGGCAGAACTGACACCTCAAATGACACAGCCTGTCAGCGGTGGGGCCAGGATTGGGCCAGTCTCCCGACTATGCGTAGGGTGCCTCCAAAGATGCAGGGCTTTGGTTTGTCTTATGTTATCATAAGGAGATACCAAGGAAAGGATGGAAGAGATGATGAGATGGGACAAGCACTAATGGGGGAGGATGAGAAAGTGGGGTTCAGTGGAAGAGGAGGGAGAGCTAAAGATGGTCCGACCCCATCACTGTGACTGACCCCCACAAAGAGCTAAGTAAGGCCCTTAGAGTGCCCAGATGTGGGTCCCAGAGGCTCCCAGCCACGAGCTCCTGTTCAGTAGTGACTCACTGCAGGCGAGTCCAGCGGCTGTTCTTGGGGTCACTAGAATGCAAGGCCCTCGGCTGAATGCTCCCCAAATGCCCATAAATGGCCTGTTTACATTTATGCCGCCTCACCCAGCATCCTCACGACGCAGTCCTGGGGAGTCTGGCGTCCCTTACACATAACCCATAAAGAAGGCAGCAGTGGGGGGGTGAAGTGGGTGCCCCAGCACTCGCAGCTCATAAGCGCTGGAGCCAGGCTGGAATGCAGGGATCCTGGGGTCCTATCCCAGGATAGAATCCTAACCCTGCACTGTAGGGGTCCACCTGACCCCCCATGTCCTTCACCCCAAAGGCCCCACTGCTCACCTCCTTCGGGGAAGGATGGGCAGACTTCACCCTGTCCTTCCTTAGCCCTCCCCACACTGCGCATCGCAGCCACGTCCCGTTGGCACGGCCTGGTCTCGCCTCCCGGGACCCCACGGCCTCCATGGAGATGCGCTCAGGGCGAGCACGCATTGAGGGTCAGCACGGCCGCTCGGGGTGCCCAGGGGGGCTGCTGCTTCCCGGGAGGTCAGCCCTCACCCTGCCGCGCAGGCAGCCGGTCCTCGCACGACCTCTGGAGCATTCCTGCTCTGAGATGGCATGCCTCCGGCCCAGACAGGTGTGTCCATATTGTGCTTTAAAAAGACCCTGCTATTTCTTCAGCCTAGGCGTGGGTACAGGAGATTCCGGGTACCGGGTCTCCCGCGTGGAAGGTGAGCATTCTACCACTGAACCACCCGTGCACCCTATTTCACAGCTTTTAAAAAGCAGGAAAAAGGACCCTTGAAATGTGTCCTTTAGAAAGCATCTGCCACAATACAGTTCTCGGGGCACTGTGGCCAGCCACGCTGCATCTGATCCCACCCCAGACGTCGTCTCTCAGGGGGAGGCATAGCTGCGGGTGGCACCAGGCACCCGGTGACAGGGTGGTGCCCTCCTGACTCTGGATTCTGGGAAGGGCCCAGGCGTGCCTGGCCAGGATGAGAGCACAGGGTGGGGCTGCAGCCCAGGATACTCACTTCCCTCCTGTTCCCTCCCAGGCAGGTAACGGGGCTGGATCCAAGCCGGGGGACATCCTGGACGTCCTCACCCAGTATCGAGGCCTGTCCTGGAGGTGAGCTGGTGTGTGGCCCTTCGCTGCAGGGCAGAGGAAGGCCCAGGCACCGCCTGGTTCTTGTCGGTGACAAACCTCTAGGTTTAGTTGGAGGAAGGCATTGATCAGCAACCACAAAGCACGACATTCCCCAGAACAGGAGCTGAAGCCTGAGCGGGAGGAGAGTAGAGAAACCACTTAACCATTTGGGTTTCTTTTCTCCCTCTATGACGTGGGACCTCAGAACGAGGCGGTGACCTGGGTGAAGGGCAGATCCTGACCTTTGGAACCAGAGCTGTGGTCTGTGACCCTGGGCAGGTTACTTTGCCTCTCTGATGCTGGTCTCAGGCCTGGGACAATGATACTGCCCCAGCACTGCTGCGAGGATCCGAATACCCGACATGAGCCTGCCACTGAGTCGGGACACATGGCAGCTGGTATCCTTACTAAAGGCCTTCCTTTTTCAGACAAGGAAACAAGGCTCAGAGAGGGAATGTGACCTCTCCAAGGTCACACAGCCAGATGGTGAAAGAGCAAGAAGTAGAGCAGATGGTTCCTGGATCCTCTTCTGGAACTTTCTCCCATCATACAGACTCACAAGCTCGAGCAGGACTCGAGATTTACCCCTGTGCTTTGAATGCCCGGCTTGGCCTGCTCGTGAGATGGCAGGTCTGGTGGTCCCCCCGCCTGGAATCTGGCATCTCCAGCGTGGCAACGGCTCTAACCCGAGCACTGAATCCCAGGCGTCTGCCCTTCTGCCAACCCGCAGAGTTCAGGCCCCACAGTTAGAAAGCCTTTGAACCGTTCCCAGCTTGGCACAGAGCAAGGAAACGTGGACAAGCAGGGAGCCCAATACAATCTGGAATGCTGCATATTTGCATGCCCAGAAACCCATCTAACTTTGATCTCCTGCGAATTGGCTTGGGAACTGGCTTACTCTCTCCAAGACACCCTTTAAAAGCAGCCAAACAAGAAGGGAAAGATCAGAGCAGAGCAAAGTTTTTACTGTGTTTCCAATCATTGCAAGGCGCAGCTGCAGCAGCTGCGGGGGGGGGGGGGGGGCTGGGCTGCACGCAAACAGGGACCACGTTCCCCACGGAGGCCAGGGGTGCAGGGGGCCGCTGGGGTCTCCTTCCCCAGGGCCAGAGCTCAGAGTTCAAAGGAGAAAGGATCAGCCGCAAAGCTTTGATGGATTTCTCTGTTCAGGTGTTTGTAAGGAGAGGAGTTGTTGCATTCTGGTTGTTTCTCACTTCTTCTTCTGAAATAATGAGGAAAGGGCAACCACTGAGCCTACAGAGAAGAAAGATTCTGAAGCATTTCTGCATCCCTGGCATTTTTAACCTTCCTTTTTTGCTGTTGTTCCCATAAAACAGTGTTGGCGGAGACCAGGACATAAGCACAGTCACCACGCTGGCAAGTGAGTGTGGTTTTTTTAGGGGTGTGTTCAGGGTGGGCTGGAGGCGTTTGGGGTGCTGTGGGGCTTTGCCTGTCTCCCCCTGGAGGCGGCTTCCCTAGCGGCAGGAGCTCGCCACGCCCAGCAGGGGGCGCTGCGTCCCCAGCCTGTCGCCCTTGCTCTGCTTCCTAAGCGAGTTTAAAGCCTTGGGGGCTTTTTGTTTGTGTGTGGGGTATGAGATGTGGGAGGTGTGTGTGTGTGTGTGTGTGTGTGTGTGTGTGTGTGTGTGTGTGTGTGTGTGTGTGTTTTAAATAAGAGAAATCATATCTGTCCAGGGAAGGAAGAGGGTATGAAGGGAAAGAGAACCCAGACCAAATTTTAATGCAAGTCATTTAAGAAATGATTCAAGGAAGGTGAGGGGCGGCACAGCAGAGCCCCCGTGCTGGAGGGAGCTGGGTGCGGGCTGCGGAGACACCGCGTGTACAAAGGGGCTAGACAGGTGTGTGCAGCTTTGTGAAACACTGAGACTGCAGCAGTCGCGGGCGGCGTTGTCTCTAAGGCTGTGCAGACAGGCTCATCAGGGCTCAACGTGCTCCTAAAATGACTTCCCCCATAACCTGTTTGGAAATTTTTTTTTAAGCCTGACTGTATTTTCTGAGGGGTCTTGTCTTGCCTTTTTATTCTCCTTAGCTGTGTGTCACAGCACTGTTCTTAAAGTATGTGTGCAACAGATGTTTAAATTGAATTCTTCCCCCTTAAAATCGTCTGGCTGATGATTTTGCCTTCAAGGAATCAATGGCCCCATTCTCATTTACTTTTCTCGTACGTATCCCTTTGTAATATAACTTTAGAAACTAAGACATTATTTAAATTCTAAAAGTCCTCAAGAGTTTGATGATAGCAGTGGCTCAATCTCCACACAGCCTGAGCTAACCAGACTTCACAGTTCAAACCACACCTGCTCTCCTTTTGCTGTGTGCAAATCCGGCTGAATTTAAGTAGGTGCCACTCTGTGCCACAAGGACACCCTGTCTTCTTTATTTCTACATCTACACATAAGAGCTATAAATAAGCTCTCCTAATGCTAAGAGTTTCAGGAAGCCTGGTGAGCGTGATTCACTGGGCTGTGAGGTTGCCGGTATATTCCACAGCTTGCTGGGCTCCCTAATTCCCACGCTGTCATTGTGAACAAGATGACTAGAAACCATCTCATTCAAGCTCTCATCAAAGTGATAGACAGGGATCGGACAATGTCACCCCCCAGATGGGCAGCCCTGGTACCCTCAGGCCAGCTACTGGACATCATCAGTTCAGACTCTTCCTTGCTGTAGAAATGTGAAGGTAGCTTTGGCTGTAGAGATTAGATAATCCAGAGGAAAATAACTGTATGGACATGTGTTAGAAAAATGAGCAAGAATGTATAGTCAGAACAGAGCTTCCATTTAATCCCCTGCACAATTTAATCCACTTCAGTGCTGAGTGCTGGGGTAGTTGGACATGGGGCAACTTCCCTGCCCTGATATCTGCACCAAAATCTCTTTGGGGATGCGTGAACCAATAATTACAGCCACGTACAAAGTTTAGGGGAAAATAAATAAGAAGATTTCTAACTCTATTTTCTGAAAAAAGAACTTAAAGAACTAGAATCAATCAGGTAAGGAAAGGGAATGGAATGTTCCTGGCAGAAATAACTGAAGGCATCAGCAAGTTCGTGCTCTCTCTGATGTATAGTCCTTTGCTAAGATAGTCCTGATGAGTAGCTGGAGAGCCTGTGCTGGAATCCTCTCGATGGGGAGCTTACGAACTCCTCGGACATTCCATTCCATTTTCTAATACCTGTGGTGGTTCCACAGGTCCTTCTTTTAGGGAGTAGAAATCAGAGTAATTCCCATCCCTGGGTATAATGTCTCCCAAGAAGAAATAAACCCGTCTATCTGTGTTGCATATTCCCTACATCGGTACTTGGTTCTAGAGAGTGCACTGCTGGGTGACAGGGTGCCCTAAAGCCCTGGCAGCACCCGATGCCCACCCCGTTGTAGGAGACTGTGACAGAGGGGAGAGGGCCTGGAGCTGAGAGGCCAGGGTTCTAGTCTGGATCCCATTCTCAGTGGCTTTATGACTGGCTTGTCTGAAATTTAGTTTATTCCTGATTTAGCGCATGAGCATTTATCAAAAGTGTTATGTGAGGATCTGGGTATATACACTCCCTGATCTCAGGAATTCTCAGCCCAGTTGGGAAGATGGGAAAGTGAAAAGTCAAGGATAGATCCAGTGGGGCAGTGGCATTAAACATGTATGAGATTGAAAAGTTCAGCACAATTGGCAAACCTGTAGCTAGACTGACCAAGAAGAGAGGAAGAGAGAGAGAGAGAGAGAGAGAGAGAGAGAGAGAGAGAGAGAGAGAGAGAGCCGTCAAACTACTAAAATTGGGAATGAAAGAAGGCACCTTACAGAAATAAAAAGGATTATAAGGGAATACAATGAGCAATTGTGTGCCAGTAAATTGGACAACTTAGATGAAATGGACAAATTTCTAGAAAGACAAAAACTATTGAAACTGAATTCAGAAGAAACAGAAAATCTTCATAGACATTTAACAAGGAAGGAGCTTAAATTAGTAACAGTAAGAGTTCTTACAAGGGAAAGCACAGGCCTAGATGGCGTCACTAGTGAATTCTATCAAACATTTAAAGAAATTTACTACCAGTTCTTCAAAAGTTCTTCTGAAATATAGAAGAGTAGGGAATAGCTCTCAAATCATTCCATGAAGCCAGTATTACCCTGATACCAAAACCAGACTAAGACTCACAAGAAAATCAGAGACCAATAGTTCTAATGAATATAGACACACAAAACCTCAACAAAATACTAGTAAATCAAAATCCAGCAACATATAAAAAAAGGTTATACACCATGACTGAATAGGATTTATGCCAGGAATGCAAGGTTAGTTTAACATCTGAAAATCATTCAAAGTAATACACCAAATCAATTAAATAAAGGATAAAAATCAGATAATCATCTCAGTAGACACATAAAAAGCACCTGACAAAATCCAACACCTTCATGATAAAACACTCAACAAACTAGGAATGCAAGGAAACTTCTTCAATCTGATAAAGGATATCTACAAAAAGCAACAACAACAAAACACAGTTAACACCATACTTAATAGTGAAAGACTAAATGATTTCCCCTAAGATCAGGAAAAGACAGGGTGTATGCTCTTGCCACTTCTATTCAGCCATAAATGGGAGGTTCTAGCCAGGACACTTAGGCAAGAAAATGGAATAAAAGACATCATAATTGGAAACAAAGAAGTAAAACTCTCTATTTG
This sequence comes from Myrmecophaga tridactyla, assembly GCA_004026745.1. Classification (NCBI taxonomy): domain Eukaryota; kingdom Metazoa; phylum Chordata; class Mammalia; order Pilosa; family Myrmecophagidae; genus Myrmecophaga; species Myrmecophaga tridactyla. The sequence continues at coordinate 10,630 of PVIY010015711.1, read as the reverse complement.
CAGGTGACAAGATCTTGCATATAGAAAAGTCTAAGAAATCCACTAAAAACTATTAGGACTATTAAACAAGCTCAGCAAGATTGAAAGACCCAGGATCGATATGCAAAAATTATTTGTATTCAATATACTTGCAATGAATAACCCAAAAATGAAATTAAGAAAGCAATTCCATTTACAATAGCATTTAAAAAGGAATAAAATACTTAGGCGTAAATTTAACAAAAGAAATACAACACTTATACTCTGAAAATTATAAAACGTTGAAAGAAATGAAAGAAGGTCTAAATAAATGGAAAGATATCCCATGTTCATGGATCAGAAGGGTGATGAAAATGTTCTAAAGATGATTGTAATGATGGCCGCCTGACTGTGAAGATAATAAAAAACTACTGAACTGTGTACAGTTTTATGGTATATGAATTATATCTCACTAAGGTTATTTTTTTATAAAAAAAGAAAAGTGCATGGGACAAGCACTTAAGTCAGACTCACATTCATAATTTATCAAGCATCTACTGTGTGCTGCTGATGTAGATAGAGCATTAGCCTGCTGAGCATTTTTTGGTGTGCTGTGTGGTGGAGGTCCCATTCTGTTCTTTTCCGTGTGAATATCCCATTATGGCAGCACCTGTTGTTGAATGGTTGATGATTTTTTTTTTTGAGTGATGGGCTGGGAATCGAACCCGTGTGGCAGGCCTGCTGAACATTTCATTTCAGTGCTGAGTGAACCTTCTGACATGAGGGCAGCGGGGTGGGGGCGCTGCTTTGTCTCCCATGTCCACCGGAGCTTATCAAAGGAACTTGAAGATTGCAATTGGTGTAATTAAGTCCATCTCTTCCCTGTGTTTCTAGATATCCTCCGGGAATTCAACCCTTCCCTGAAAGGCTTCTCGGTTGGCAAAGGGAAAGAGAACCAGCCTACAGCCTTCTTCAACCAGGCGGTGGCAGGAGACCGAGCTGAGTGAGCAGGGGTTTGACTTCGGGGCTGGGGCGGGGCAACCTGGCCTAGGAGAGGGGCTGAGAGCCAAAGGCTGCTCTGCCCGGGCTCTCTGTGGGTGTCCCTTGCTGTCTCGCTAGCTGAACTCAACCGCAATCCCGGGGAACTGATCACAACTGACTCGGGTGCCAGTCAAGTCTCTGAACAAATGACTTTGTCTCATCTATAAATCTTTTCCTGTAGCCCCGTGATTGTGAGAGGCCTTGCACACTGTGAGTCGCTCTCAGTCCCAATTATCGTCACTGTCCAGGCTCAGCTTGTAGGGTCATGTTCTCCCTCAGATGGGCTTTTCTGGCAGCCTGAGTCATGCGAAGCTCCCCTGTCCTGGAGGGGAAGCCCTGGGTCAGTCCCAGCCTCCTCCTGGCTTCCCCAAGCCCCCACCTGTAAAATGGGGTGAACCCTCCTCTCCCAGGGAGGTGGCGAGGCTCCAGTGCCATCCTGATGTAAAAGTTCCCACGAGCTGTATGTCGTGGACAGTGATCCCAGCCACCAGACAAGGGCTACCGGACCGGCAGGGAAACTAATAGTGACCACGGACCTCAGGAGGTCCCGGGACGTGGATGCTGAATGGCTGGCTCCGCACAGCAGGCTGGGCTGCCTTCCTGGGTCCCGCAGCTCCGTTTCCCTAAAAGATTCCAGAGCCTGGTGCTTCTTTTGGGTTTCCCCCTGGGCCAGAGAGCAAGTGGCTGCCACAGCCCCTCTATGAAAAATAAACAGAAAGATCCTTTTTTTAAAAGCAGTTTAATTGAAATACAGTGACAGACCATACAATCCACCCAAATGTGGATAGTCAGTGGCTTTTAGTATAATCGCAGAGTTGTGCATTCATCACCACCATCAATTTTAGAACATTTTCACTCCGAAAAGAAAAACCCCAAACTGTCTATCCTTCCCCAGCCTGACATGACTACTTATCTATTTCTGATCCTATGGATTTATTTATATTTACACTTTATATAGATGGAATCATACAATATGTAGTACTTTGTGTCATGTTTCTTTCATTTAGTGAAAAAATTTTTTAATTAGAGAAGTTGTAGGTTTACAGAAAAGTCATGTAAAAAATACAGCTGTCCCATATCCCTCCCTGTTGTGACACTTTGCATTAGTGTGCTGCCTTGTAACAGTTGGTGAAAGAAGATTGAAATGGTGCTGCTGACCATAGCCCACAGTTTACGCTGGCTGTCTTTTCTCCTGTGTGCCACCCTATTATTAGCACCCTGTAATAGTGTCATGCATGTGTTATGATTCATGAAAGAACATCCTTACACTTGTACTATGAGCCCAGCCCATCATCCACAACAGGTTTCGCCGTGTTACTCAGTCCCGCGCTTACCTTAGAACTTCTATTCTAGTAACACACGTGACCCAAAACTTCCCCTTTCAACCACGCGCACAACCATAGTTCAGCACTGTTAATTACACGCACATCACCTCCGTCCATTTCCAAACCTTTACAGTCAAACTCAATAGAAATTCTGTACAAATTAAGCATCAGCCCCCATTCTCTACCCCAATATATCCCCTGGTAACCTATAGCCTAGATTCCATCTTATGAGTTTCCTTATTATGGCTAGTTAATATCAGTGAGATCGTACAATGTTTGTCCTTTGTGTCTGGCTTATTTCACTCAGCGTAATGTCCTCAAGTATCGTCCACGTGGTCACGTGCGTCAGGATGTCATTCATTTTTACAGCTGAATAATATTCTATCTCATGGATAGACCAGGTTTTGTTAATCAATTAATCGGTTGCTAGACACTTGAGTTGCTCCCATCTTTTGGCAATTGTGAATAATGCCATTATGAACATCCGTGTGCAAATATCTGTTCAATTCCCTGCTTTCAATTCTTCTGGATATATACCTAGTAGAACGATTGCTGGGTCATATGGTTATTCTACATTTAGCTTCCTGAGGAACTGCCAAGCTGTCTTCCACAGCTGCCACAGTATTTTACATTCCCACCAACAATTGATGAGAATTCCTATTTTTCACCTCCTCTCCAGTACTTGTAATTTCTGTTGTTATTAATCATCACCATTCTAGTGGGTGTGAAATGATATCTCATTATGAGCTTTTTTTTTCTTTGTATGCTGTATGGCAGGGGTCACATTTCATTCTGTTTCCATGTGAGTATCCCCTTATTGCAGCACCATTTGTTGAATTTTTGCCTTTGTTTTTTCATTTGTTTGCTTGTTTCTTTCTTTGTTTTTGGGAAGTGCATGGGCCGGGAATTGAACCCAGGTCTCCTGCGTGGCAAGCGGGAATTCTGCCACTGAACTACCCTTGCATCCCCCGCCATTGTGATTTTGATTTGCATTTCCCTAGTAACTAGTGAGGTTGAGCATCGTTCCATGTGTTGTTTTTTTTTTCTTTTTAGCTACGTATAGACTCTTTGAAAAAATGTCTATTCAAGTCTTTTGCCCATTGTTAGTACTTTTGTCTTTTTATTGTTATTTCAAAATTGTTTTATATATTATGGATATTAAAACTTACCGGAAATGCATTTTCTTCTAGTTTTATAGTCCTGGATCTTATATTTAGTGCTTTGATCCACTTTGAATTAATTTTTTGTATATTTTATGAGATATGGGGATCCTCTTTTGTTCTTTTGCATAGACATATCCAGTTCTCCCAGCACCATTTGGTGAGGAGAATATTCTTTCCTAATTGAGTGGACTTGGCAGCATTGTCAAAAAACAATTGGCCAAAAGCATGAGGGTCTATTTCTGAACTCTCAATTTGATTCCATCAGCCTATATATCTATCCTTATATCAATACCATGCTGATTTGACCAAGGTAGCTTTGTATCAATTTTTAAAGTCAGGAAGTGTGAGTCCTCCAACTTAATTTTTTTCCAAGACATTTTCAGCTATTCGGGGTCCCTTACCTTTCTAAATAAATTTGATAATTGGCTTTTCCATTTCTGCAAAGTAGGCTGTTGGAATTTGGATTGGGATTGGGTTGAATCTGTAAATAATTTTGGATAGAATTCACATTTTCCAATCCATGAGCCTGGAATGTCCTTCCATTTATTTAGGTCTTCTTTGAGCAATGTTTTTTAGTTTTCTGCATACAAGTCCTTTTCATCCTTGGTTAAATTTATTTTTAGATATTTGATTCTTTTAGTTGCTATCGTAAATGGATTTTTTCCTTGATTTCCTCCCCAGCTTGCTCATTACTAGTGCATAGAAACGGTACTAATTTTTGCATGTTGATTTTGTACCCTGCCAGATTGCTGAATTTGTTTATTAGCTCTAGTAGTTTTGTTGTAGTTTTTTGAGGACTTCCTACTTTCCAAAGTAGTGGATCCTGCAAAACCTAGTCATGGGTTTTATAATGTGTTGGAGTTTTTTTCTCTTTGGCCCAGATTGGGATAAGAGGCTACCAATTTACTCTTTACAGGTTTTGACTTACTTTAATATTTCCATAATTTTGCTTTCTCCAAGTATATGTCAGCAGATGGTATAAGAGGAGAGGTAGTTCTGAACATGATTAGATCAGGAAGGCATGCAAGAACGAAACCTTTGAATTGAGAGCACAAAAGCTACCAAAGCTGGGTGTAACTCATATCACCCTGGATTTCTGCCCCTGCTTCTCCTGAGGACTTGGGGCTCTTTCACGCAAGTATCTCATTTGTCCAAGCACATCCATGGGTGGTAGGGAAGAGGTGGGGACTATTATTCCCATATCACAGATCAAGAAACTGGAGTATAGAGAGGCTAAGTGACCTGAACAAACGTATCCCCTTAACTATGTGGTCTGTCCTGGCGCCCCCAAGGCTTTATTCCAGGTCACATCATCACCCTCAAATGTACATTGCAGCATGCCTTCGTGTTCTGTACAGTAACTCTGTGAGATGGACAGAGCAAAAGGCCTAACTCCCATGCTGCATTAATGAGAAACTGAGGCTCAGAGAAGCTGAGTAATCTTCCCCAAACTCTATCTGTGAAGAGAGTAGCTGCCTTGATACCTTCAGATTTACAGATGAGGAAAACAAGATTTCTTTACCCAAAGACCCACCAGGTAATCTGTCACCTAGTCTAATGTGACCATGACCAGGCCAGTTGGGCTAACAGTTAGGAGGGTAAGAGGATGCCGACTAATGTTTCCTGCCAGGCACTGTGCCAGGGGCCTTACTGATGATGACAATGACGATGATGATGATGGTGGTGGTAATAGAAATAATTGAATGGATGCTCACTCTGTGCCTGGCACTGCTCTAACTTCTTTACATAGCACCTCATTTGGTCCTCCCAACAACTCAGTGAGGAAGGCATGCTGACCATCCCCATTTTACCAAGGAGAAAATGGAGATTTTACAAGGCTAAGTACTTTGAGAGCTGGTCAGTGGTGGAGCCAGGATTCCCCACACTGTCTGGCATGGGTTGTGGCTCTTACTCCATATAGGGCTGCTCTGTCCATCTTATTCACTGCTCTTGATGACCCTCTAATGAGACAGAGGTGGGGTTATCTCCATCTATGCAGTCTCTTTAAACTGAGCATTTAAGTCATTCTCCCACAGCTGGCTAGAGGCAACTAACCATCAACCAGGTGTGACTACCTCAACCAAATCACCCTGAGGCTGAAGGGCTAAGGTCTTGGTATCTGTGGAGAGGGGCCTGTGCCCGGCATGAAACGCTCACACACAGACTTGCTGTCTGCCCTAATTAAGCCTGGCTTGAAAGAGAGAGAAAAGTATATAATCGAATATGCCAATCAGAGAGTAATCATGCTGAAACTCACCCCTGCAAATGCACGGTTCTCTGCCCTTCCCAAAGCCCGGAGCACTGCCCAGCCCTCCACAGAGCCCAAAGTGGGCAGGAACTCTGAGGGGCATGGCTTTCACCCCAATTTCCCTGCAAGAAGCCCACCCAGGACCCTTCTCTGCTACCTATTTGATTCCTGCTCCCCCTGCCCAGCCCTGCTCCTCACGCAAGTTCTTCTGTGTATTTTGCAGGGACTTACCTGTCCAGGCCAGGAAGCTGGTGGATCTGATGAAACAAGACACGGTGCGTATGTGAGAGGCTCCATCTCGGACCACTCAGGATGGGCCCTCCCGGAATAGGGAGTGGGTGGGAGAAATCCACGGAGACGGCGAGGGTCAGCTGTGCAGCAGGGGAGGACGGGAGCCAGGCCAGGTGTCTAATAGACATTTCTAAAGCCTGAACCTCTGCTGCTCTGAAAAAGAGATTTGCATCCATTGAGTCAGTCGGTCAGCCCGTCAATTATTCAAATATTTGTCGTGAGCTGGGGATCGGGCTAGGTGCCGGAGTCACACAGAAGAACGCAACTCAGTTCCTGCCCTACAGGAATTTATAAGGGGGCCGCAGCATGAGAATAAAAATGATAAAACCACCAACTGTGCTATAAAGTGTGCAGAGTGGTGGCACAGGAGAGGGTCAGGCTCTGCTGCTGGGGGGCCCGGGGGGAGAGGGGTGTTGAGGAGGAGATATTGGAGCTGGGCTCTGAAAGATGAGCATGAGGTTCTCCTTCAGATGAAAGCAGGGTTCTCAAATCCAATTTTCTTGGAGCTGATAAAATAATGGATAAAATAATTGAATTGGAGGAGGGGGACTCAGTTCTTTTGCTTGTAATTTAATGGACTACAAAGTCTCCTGTCAGGAGGTTTTTAGGTATAAATATCCTTCATGTCTAAAAACAATAACTGGATTTTTTTTTTCATCTCTTTCCTTCTACCCTCTTTGGGAAGTTAGGTCAGAGAAGGCTAAGCTGCGTAGGTCTGAGACCATGTAAGAGGCTCTGAGACGCCTGCTGCCTTTGAGACACAGTCCATTGACTGTGTGGTTGCTTCCCTTCCACTCAGCCCTGTGCCTTCAGTACTGCACGTCCCTCTCGGAGAAGGCAGATGCCAAAGGCGGAAAAATCCGTTCAGATCACTTGCTCTGATTTGATTTGTTCATGGGAAATTTTAACTAGCAACCGCTAGCTGAGTTTGGAGAGCTTCCTCTTAATGCAAGATGGCCCAGTCTCCCTTGAACCAAGTTAGAGTTCAAATTTTGGAAGATCCTAGAAGAAAGGAACTTCTTTCCCATAACTAATACCTGGCTTTCCCATTCCATAATCAGGACCTGGCTTCCCCATTCCCATAACTAGGACCTGGCTTCCCCATTCCCATCCCTTCTTGCTGTGCTGGAGATAGGAGAAATGAAACCTGGTAGGCATCGGTAGCCACTTACTCAGGACATTTGAAAACTCTGACTCCTTATATTACCTGGAAGTCAGTGATGCCACCTAAAAAAAAGATAATAACTGAACCGTTCAGCACCTATCAAATCCATTTGACCTGGGGACCTAACAACAGCCCAAGAACAGAAAGTACGAACGTGCACTGAATTCTCCAGTGGGAATTATTCAGCACTGCTTCTAAAGTTCAGCACTTTGCATTTTCCTCGACTTGGCTTTGGGCTAAGGCACTTACTTTCTTGTTTCCTATTCATTTCAGAGCATAAATTTTCAGGAAGATTGGAAGTTAATCACCCTGTTTATAGGAGGCAATGACCTCTGTGATTTCTGCAATAACCCGGTAAGCCTCCAGGCCCTTAACTCAAGAAACCCCCAACCCCAGGGAAGGATTTCCATGGCCCAGTGGCTGGGTCGGAGGGCTGAGGACATGGCTGGGAGTCTGGACTCCTGGTTGGCTTGGATCCAGCCTGGGATTACCCTTGGGGGCACATTCATCCCTGGGGCACTTCAACAGGATGGGGAGGGCAGGTTTGGGGATTGATCCTGATTGGGTTTCCTATCAGGGGAACCCGATCCTGTGTTGTAGAAGCCAAGAGAATATTCCGGTGATCTAAAATATCACACCTGTCTTTATGAGTGTAAGCCAGCTCCTCTCCTCATCTCTGAGCTGTTACGTGGTCGGGGAAGTTGCGTTCCCAGTGCAGACAGGCAAAATTGCCACGCCAAGTTGTTTTGGGCTGATGGAAGCCCAAGAGTGAGACCGATGTCCCGGGGCTGCAGCACTTCTTCCTGGAACCCCAGAATCTCTGAGTTGGAGGAAACCTCATGGGCCATACTGCCCATCTGCTCACCCACAGCAAGAGCCTCTGCCACAGAGTCCAGCTGTTGAATATTCCCAGTGATGAGCAGCTCTTGGGTTTGCTGGGTGGCCCTTATTAAGTGAATGGAGACTGCATAGTGGCCCATGATAAACACAACAACATTTTATATGGTCCATCGGCCATGATTTACTTAATCAAATTATTTTTTAGTTTTTTTGTATGTGTTGATCCCAAACCTACCTCCCTGGTACCTGCACCTCTTCTGCCAATGCTAAGCAAATCTGCATCCTCCTCTGTACTCAATTCAGCTGACTTTAAAAATAATAATAATTGTTTATATTTTGAATTTTAGCAGCAGTACACACAGGAAGCACATGAAAGTAGAGAAAACAAAATTCTCTGTAATTACACAATCCAGAAATACCCAATAGAGTCTTGTGAACATTTTGATAAATATCTCTCTAGCATTTTCTGTGAGTACAGAAAAAATGCTTTATGTTCTTTTCTAAAAATAGTGTGCTGCAAATATTGTTTGGTGACTTGCTTTTTTTCCCCCCATTAGCAACACATTGGAAGGTACTCCCATCTCGGTAAATATTCCACCATAAAATAATTCCTAGAGACAATATAGTAGCTCATCGTATATATTACTGTATTTTATATGGTCCTTTGGCCATAGTTCACTTAACTATTCCTTTTATTGAGTACTTAGCTTAAAATACTTCTAATTTTCACTTTTTAAAATAACAATATGATTAACAACCATCTTTGTATATATCCATAATTGTTTCCCTGGTATATATTCTAAGAAGTGAGTTTGTTTGTTTGTTTAGGAAAAAAGCCATGCACATTTTCCCCAATGCTTTATTCTGAAAATTTCTAGACATCTGGAGAAATAGAAGCAATTGCATAGTAAATATCCATTTACCCACCATCCAGATTCCAGAATTGTAAACATTCCACTGTATGACCTTAACCCGGCCATCCATCCCAGCGTCTTTGTTGGTGGATGTGCACATTTTTAATGCTTTGTAGATGTAAATATACATATACCCAGATTGCTCCCAGAAAGTTTGTGCCCATCTTTGCTTGTTTCCCCACACCCAGCAGACCACGGATATTGTCATTCTTTTATAGGTGCTAATCTGATAGATGAACGTTGCATCTCATTTTCAAAATTTGTATTTATTTGATTATTAGGCAGGAATCTTGTCTGATGCCCATTTGAATTTCTCCTTTTGTTAAATTCTATATCATGGCTAATAACCATCTGCTAAGATATTTATTTTTTTCTTATTGATTTCTAAAAACTCCTTATATTAAGTATATTAACCCCTTTGTTAAATATGTTGCTTCTTCCATAACTGCCTTTCCATTTAGTTTCTGGTGTTTTCTGTTGATGGGAACACTTTTCCCTGCTGGAGAGCACACATGCCGAGTGGGCATTGTACACCAGGCCCCATGCTAGGGGTCGAGCAGTGACAGACGAGGCACAGGCTCTGTCTTGAAGGAACGCCTCCCACGGGGGAGAAAGACACAACAGCTCACCCAAACGTGATGAGGAAGACATCACGCGGTGGTTCTAGCCACTCAGGGGAGAGCAACTGGAAGTTAGAATTGCCGTGGGAATGTGGGGCGTGGGGAAGGGCATCAGAAAGGCTTGTGCAGAGCAGGACACTTGCCAGCTGGAAGACGGGCCCGTTTGTCAGCAGGATGGGACCAGTAGTGCGGAAGTTCAGGAGTTAGGCGTCTTGCTGTGGCCTGTGGGTGCCACCCAGAGGGGCGGCCCTGCCCCCAGCACCCAGGTCAAGGGGTGTCAAGTGGTCAGGCTGTAGGACCAGCGACAGCCCACACTATGAGGGGTTTTAGAGGTCATCTGATCCAACACCCCCTTTAGAGGGACCCAGAGGAGTGGCGTGGCCCAGCTGAGGCCCCTTACATCATGCGGGCAGCGGATCCAGCGCTTTCCGCAGCTTCACGCCAAGAAGGGCGTTTCCCTGAGGGTCACAGCCATGACCAGCCATGGACTGTGGGGTTGGCACGGGGCCCGGGGGCCCCCTGAGGACAAACTCCGTGAGTCAGCATTGCCCCTCCGGCTGTAATACAGGAGGGAGGGAAGTCGAGAAAGGGAGAGGCCCCAGTGTGTAGGGGTCAGGCTGACGCTCCCCCGTCCCGCAGGTCCGCTACTCCCCCCAGAACTTCACGGACAACATCGGGAAGGCGCTGGGCCTCCTGCATGCTGAGGTACGCGGGCTGCGCGCTCGGCCACCGCCCCGCCATCTGGGGCCTCGGACTCAGCCTGGAGCAGCTCCTGTCTCCTGCCGAGGCCCCCTTGGCAGGTCACCTTTGCCTCGGGTTGTCAGTCCTGGGGGAAAGGGTGACTTAGGGGAGGTGGGTGAGGCCAGACTGAAGACCAAAGACCTACTATTCCCGCAGGAGGGGCAGCCCCGGACCCAGATGAGAGCCCAGAGCTACCCAGCTGGCTTCCCCTGGGCCTGGCTCCCCCTGGGCCTGGCTCCCCCTGGGCCTGGCGCCCCCTGGGCCTGGCACCCCCTGGACACTGGCTCCCCTGGGCCTGGCTCCCCTGGGCCTGGCACCCCCTGG